>JAWQEG010000174.1:5000-72714 GCA_033782935.1 Petrolisthes cinctipes
CGATAAATAGATGCCTTGGGCCGGAGTATCTATTTGTTCAGGATATAAGTTATGCCTCGCTACTCCTACATTCACACCTTGGCTATATCCACAACGTTCTTTTTTGGTACATTGGAGTGCCTTGATTCCTCCAAAGTATATATGCTAGGAAATCCGAGGACCAGAGGGGCAAAAATACTGGTGTTGTGTTGCTTGGAATAGTTTGGAGGATTCGGTTGGTCCAGAATTACCAACACAAAACTTCCCCCCCGTAACTTACGCCGGAGTTTGGAAGAGTATCTCTGGGTGGTGATGTGACGTCATGATGTCGGTCAGCCAATCACATTTATGCTTTCCGTATGCATCGACCAATCAGAGGGCAGAATTTGCCTCCAATCAATCAAATCCAAAACTAATTTATAACTCGCATCATAAATAATAATTGAGAGACGAAGGGAACTTTTCCTTGTAAAAGTAGTTTAATAATACCAGCTTTTCTCTTTTTATTCTATGATCATACATGAATAATGTACACTCGCAATCCAAAATTTGTATCCAGGTCTTGTTGAAGTTTCGAATCATTTGACATACTGGTGAACCAATTACAACGTTTCATATTTGCTTGAGCTGGCTTAATTAATACTCGATCAGGCTATTCGAAGCAACAAGCCTGGATACATATTTTGGATTGCGAGTGTACACGTTTCCAAGCGTCTTTCTTGTTTTCGATTAACTCTTACGTGTTTAATTAATTATTTATATGTTGGTTCTGTTTCCTGACATACTTTGGAAGAATCAAGGCACTCCAGTGTACAGTTGGACACATGAATGGGTGGTACAGCCCAAGTGAAAGATGGTCAATTTCTCCCAATATCAAGTTCCTTAGTGCCAAATAGGAGACATCAGGGGCAGAAGAAGTCAGTATTGAGGATGGTAATAAAAAGCAAGTATTGTACCTGATAATAGACACTGGTTACTCAAATGGGACAAGTATCTTTCACCTGGGCTGTACCATCCATTCATGTGTCCAACTGTACCAAATGTATAATATCCACTTAAGGGGGAAGTTTTGTGTTGGTGAATCTGGAGCAACTAAATCCTCCAAACTATTTTTCCAAGCAACAGAACACCATTATTTTTGTTCATCTGGGTCTGTTTCCTGACATACTTTGGAGGAATCAAGGCACTTATTATTAGAAGAAGTAGTAGTAGTAGTGGTGAGTATTTGTGGTGGTTTTGGTAGTAGTAGTAGTAGTAGTAGTGGTTGTTGTGGTAGTAGTATGAGTGGTGGTGGTGGTGGTTGTATTATTATTATTATTATTATTATTATTAGTAGTAGTAGTAGTAGTAGTGGTGGTAGTGGTGAGTAGTAGTAGTAGTAGTAGTTGTGGTAGTAGTATGAGTGGTGGTGGTGGTTGTTGTATTATTATTATTATTATTAGTAGTAGTAGTAGTAGTAGTAGTAGTGGTGTTAGTGGTATTATTAGTATTGGTGGTGGTAGTAATAGTGGTGGTAGTATTAATAATAATAATAATAATAGTAATAATTATTATTTTTATTATTACTATTATTATTATTAATACTTCTACCACCACCACAACTTAAAGGACTATTAACTTTGAGTAACATGATAGTTTTTATTAATGGGTCGCTTCACTCCTCGGGCCGCTTCATATAATAATAAATAAGAAGGCTATTTTTGGGGTGAAATTTGCCTTGGATTGCATTACATATACAAAAAAAAAAAAAAGGAGAAAAAAGAGAAGTAGTTTAGGCTATCAAGGAGGTTATTTTTGGGGTGAAATTTGCCTTGGATTGCATTATATATACTAAAAAAAAAAAAAAGTATAGTATAGGTGGGTATTCTTGTCTTGTATAATACCAACAATAAATTTAGCAGAGCATCGTATGTATCCTAATACCAAAGAGCTGAAACCGCGACTTTATCTTGTCGTATCCGATATTCTCATGGCTTCCGGAATCATTACCATATATATATATATATATATATATATATACTGAATTGTCTGCCATCATATTAAATTGTTGTCCATCTGAATCTTCCTTATGACATCCGGACTCGTTACAGGATATTAAATAACAATAATATTACTCGTATTATCCATTGCATTTAGGGTATCGTCTGTTTTTGGGGCGAAGTGAATTAAGGGTTACATCTGATTCCTCCAAACTAGGCCACAACACAGTACTTATACCGAGTGGGATCTGTTGCCTCACGTGGTGTGTAGAAATCAGTAACATACAGGTTTTTTTGTCCACTACACACAAACAATCCCATTAAAAGTAAGTTACTGGGAAGCCGAAACCGGGACTAGGTGAGTGGACGGACGGATATCTGTTGGCTATCCGGCGAAAGGAAGGAGGAGAGACAGACAGACAGACAGACAGACAGACAGACAGATTGAGAAGGGGAGGGAGAGGGGGTTACATCAGCAGAGAGAGAGAGAGAGAGAGAGAAAGAGAGAGAGAGAGAGAGAGGGTGTGAGAGAGAGACAGACGGAGAGAGAGTTACATCAACAGTGGGTCAGGTCCTGGTGGAGTGGAAACTAAAGGGACGAAGGTTGACAATATAGTCGATCCCCTCCTCCTCCTCCTCCTCATTCTAGTCGTCCTCCTTTTTTCTTTTACTGTTGTCCTTCCTTCTTTCTTTCCTCTCTTTGCCCTACTCCTTCCTTTTTTCCCCTGTGTTCCTTTTCTTTCTGTTTTCCTTTTCTTCGTATTTCTTTCAAGGCTTTGTTGAGGAATTGAAGCCTCCTGAGAAACCCCACTATATATGACAGGTAGCAGACACACTCCCTTGCTGTAGAATCTGTAGAGAGGTCTGTTTACATGCCACACACTTTGTAGGAATCGAGTACCTTTTAATTTACTTCCTGTTTTTTTTTACCATTCATAACGGGAGCCCCTCTCGTCTATATATTGTTTCCTGCATGTCTGTATATATTCTTCATTTGTAACTTTGGAGTATTATGCCATCGAATTATTAAGGTGGTAATTCTTTTATTGGTACATTAGAGTGCCTTGATTCCTCCAAAGTATGCTAGGAAACAGGACCAGAAGAGCAAAAAATAATGGTGTTCTTTCTGTAGCTTGGAATAGTTTGGAGGATTCGGTTGCTCCAGATTTACCAACACAACACTTCTTCTCCCTTAAATGTATGTACACTCGTGATACATAATTTCTGACCAGAGAGTGAGGAGCAGTAAGTTTCGAATCACCTGGTATTGCTCATTTCCCCACCCAGTACACCTATAGAGGCTGAGTTCGAATGCAGAGTATATATATGTGTAGTGCCTGCCGTTCGTCTCTGGTCGGAAATTACGTATCACGAGTGTACTGCACGAGGTTGTTCCCTTGCATTAAAAAATAACTCTCCCCACACAACTGTAAAGCGTGACAATAGACAACAAACAAACAGTCAGCCACGATAGAAGGTAAATGACATAGGGTTGATTCCACAGTCGTATTTGTTTGTTAGCTTCTTAGCCAACCACACTTATTATTTTCCAAAAGCTGAGTATCCGTATTCACAAAATCTATCAAAAAGTTAGATAATGATGATCACTGTATAGTTTACTAACCACAAAATTCATTAAATAATTAATTCACCTATAAGTCATTCATTTACAAGGCTAACATTCGTGTATTAAGGGGGTGCGGGAATAGGGGGACAGGCATTGGGGGGGGGTTAGGGGGGTTTCGGGGGGGGGGGGTGCGGGAGTAATGGGACAGGGTTGGGGGAGAGGTTATGGGGGGTGCGGGAATAGATTACAGGCTTCCTACACACCCCAATCCTGTCCCCCTATTCCTGCACCCCCCCCTCCAGTCCCCCCCCCCCCCCAAGCCTGTCCCCCTACTCCCGCACCCCCTTAAATATTTTGAAGGAAGATTTTGTGACCCCTACTACGCCCCGGGCAATAGTGTATTAAATGTTTTGTTGCGTCGGCTTGTTTAGTGATACGATATTCGGTGCTCGTGTGTGAGTGAATGAATGTATTAATGAGTGATGTAATTATTTTGATGTCCCGAGATAGTGAAGTGAACATACGAGTGTTTGAATCATTGTATATAAACTGTACAGCCACAATCAAATAACATTACACTGACACTTTCCTTCCTTCGTGCAAATATATCAGTATCATATCAAAATATAATTATTCATACTACACCTTACGTCAACGCAACCCCCTCTTATTATTATTATGAGGTGCTGCAAAATCATACACGTGTTGTTCTCTATTACCAAGATATTTACGACGATGGAATGAAAGTGTCGCTGGATATTATTATTATTATTATTATTATGAGGTGCTGCAATATCATACACGTGTTGTTCTTTATTACCAAGATATGTACTACGATGGAAGGAAAGTGTCGGTGGATATTATTATTATTATTATTATTATTATTATTATGAGGTGCTGCAATATCATACACGTGTTGTTCTCTATTACCAAGATATTTACTACGATGGAAGGAAAGTGTCGCTGGATATTTGATTGTGGCTGTACCTCTAAATTGTTGAATGAGTAGCCTACCGGTATCTTGGTGAATGTGCGTCTGAGTGTTTTGAGTGTATACAGCAGAAGGACCACTGTAATGTTACTCTGTGTCCTTGAGATCTGACACGGCAAGTGGGTACGAAAGTTGCACATCTCGTGTTCACAACTGTTTGTCTACTGTTCCACACTAGACAATTATTTTCCTGGTTAATAATTTCTTTTACCACAACGTTAGCACCAAAGTTGAATTTTACCATCGAGGTATCATGAAGTAAAAGCCTTCTTCTCACGTTAACAAAAATAAGGGTGGGTCGTATGCATCTGGATATCATCGTATCCCTGGCACACAAGACATTTGGTTACCAGTGCCAGACGTACGATATAGCTCATGTGACGCTACAGAAAATACAGTACCAGTTTGCGCTTCCTATATTCATTGGAACATACGACCTATACTTATTACTTACACAGACTCTAATGTACACGTGTTTTATTAGTTTATTTTATTTATTCACCGTTGTTAAAGTCCGCTATGGCCAGAAATTTCGCCGAAGAAATCAATTTACCGTCTGTGCGAGGCGTAACCACAAGGACAGTTTGATCTAATTTTATCGTCCCCACCGCCTTACCCTTAGTTAGTTAGTGTGTTCCAGCTTGACAATTTACTAACTCGGGGATAAATAGTCAACATCGATTTTATAATTATGATCTGTATTATTTTCACCATCAGTTATTATTCTCAGATGGATATTAGGCTATATTGTTATTGAATTCGTTTTTTATAATTATTGTATTCGTGTTTCCTCAACGAGTGTAGCCAGAACAAACATTATATAATCGTTCTTTCTAGTATAATATATTAAACACTCTCTCTCTCTCTCTCTCTCTCTCTCTCTCTCTCTCTCTCTTTTATCATGTTTCGTTATGTATGAGTCAAAGTCAATTGCGCAGAATTATTGATGTATAAACAGAGGCTAATCAGTGTTATATATACGGTAACATTAAAACCTTACGTAAGATTGAGATCATGCATTAGATAATTATTAAAGTTTATAATTATGAATATCTGAATTACAGTCGGTCAAGAATCTACTTTTGTGTATAATATTGTGAATCTGTATAAACCCAAATATGTATGTTTGTGAATGTATATATATATTATTATGGATGTGTGTATGGTATAAGTATTTAGGATAAGAATTAAGAGTGTATGTATATGTATAGTTGTGTGTATAAGTGTATAGTTTATAAATTATAAGTATGTGTAAGTGAGTTGTTAGTGTGACGTCATGTGGGTGAGTGTGTGTGTGTAACTGTGATGGTGGTGGTGGTGGTGGTGGTAACGTAACGACAACACTCAACTTCCGTATGTTTGACCTTACTACTATAGTGCTTCACTCTCCCTCACTCTCCCTCACCATTCCTCTCCTCCCTCACCATTCCTCTCCTCCCTCACCATTCCTCTCCTCCCTCACCATTCCTCTCCTCCCTCACACCTCATACTGACCTCGTAACACAGAATCCATATATAGAAACTATGTAGTAACTTCAACCATTTTCTTAGATACATTATACAATCGTCGTTTTGTCTGAAGATTAATTAAGGAGGTAATAGGCTACACTTTTGGTACAGCCACAGTCAAATATCCACCGACACTTGCCTTCCATCATAGTAAATATCTTGGGAATGAAGAACAACACGTGTATGATTTTGCAGCACCTCATAATAATAATAATAATAATGATAATAATAATATCCACCGATACTTGCCTTCCATCGTAGTAGTAAATATCTTGGGAATAAAGAACAACACGTGTATATATGATTTTGCAGCACCTCATAATAATAATAATTGAGGGGGTTGAGTTGACGTAAGGTGTTGTTGTATGATTGTTTATATTTTGATATGATACTGATTTATTTGCATGCACGATGGAAGGAAAGTGTTGGTGGTTATTTGATTGTGGCTGTACATAAGTTGCTTGAAAGAGTGTGGTGGAATCAGCAGTTGCTCCAGATTTACCAGCACAGTACTATAAATATATATTATACCCCATTAAAGTTTATGTACGGTATGTATTTCGTGAAACATTATGAAAGCAATTGATATAAAAAAAATGAAACAGGAAAAAACAACACCTTTGTCCTGGAAATTCAAAAGAACTAACTATCTTTGAATGAACTCTACTGATCGTGTTTTTGTGAGGGGTAAAATGAATGTGAACGGTACTCTCGTGTTCATACAAATATATAGACACACACACACACACATGCACACTTTTGTCTTCACCATCAAAGGCTTTATATCCTCTTATATGTATACTTTTTTTACAGTTTGAAGATATACGGAAATGTCATCAGATTTTTAGGGCAACTGTAGCGTAATGTGAAGTATTTTTTGTTCCAGCATCCAGTAGCTCTTTAAGGGACCCTGTGATGTAGTCTGAAAATTGGAGGTAAACGAGTCCTTCAAATATTGCAACGAAACACACACACCTATATGGAAGGAGCTTGTTTCGTGGCTTAGTAAGGAGGAATCAAAAGCCACCAATTTTCATATTTGATCACAGTGGTATTAACTGACTATAAAGACACCTACATACTGGAAAGTCTGAAATACACCCTTGCTTGTATTCCCGCGTTTTTTTGTGTGGGAAGGGAGCGCTGAATGCCAGGCAGGTACAAACCAGGGCTTGACGTGTATGCGTGTTTGTGTGTGTGTGTGTGTATGTGTGCGTATGTATGTACAATGAAAGAAAAAAATCGTGTCGTCATTCCATCCATTCTTTACACACAACACACCGCACACACACACATACCGCATACACACACACACACACACACACACCGCACACACACACATACCGCATACACACACACACACCCACACACCGCATACACACACACACACCCACACACCGCATACACACACACACACACACACACACACACACACGCATACACACACACACCGCATACACACACACACACACACACACCGCATACATTGTACCACAGAGCAGAGTGACAGAATTCAGACCTAGATGAGAGGCATAACAAGGGTTCAAATTCCAGGGGGGGGCGGAAACATAAAGTGATTCCCATGTCATGATACTCTGATTCGGGGTCACCTGGAGGGGCCACAACAGACCTCTCCAGTCCGGGAAGCACGTACTGTACGGTTGGCCACTGGAATTCTTACACAGTCTATATGGAAAGAGAGGTCGTTATTATGGAAGTACTGCAATGAATGGTCTACCAAGTGACTCAGTGAATAGCAAAACAACAAACCTATTAATGATGCTGTATTGCAGTGTCGTAGTCTTTCATTTTCTTTATGTTGTAAGCCCTCGAAACCAACAGCGTGTTTACGAATTCTTGTGGCCAATAGTACCACTAGCCTCCAGAGTGACGCCAATCACAAAGTTATTATACTTTTTGGTGACCTCAACATTAAGGGACCCTGTGATGTAGTCAGAAAATTGGAGGTTCAAATGAGTCCTTCAAACATTGCCACGAAACACCACCTATATAGAAGGAGCTTGTTTCGTGGCATAGTCAGGAGGAATCAAAATCCACCAAGTCTCATACAGACATACACAATCACAGGGTCCTTACTAGACACCACTCAGCTCCAACTTTATTAAATGCTCTCCGGTAGTAAGGATATGTGAAGTTTAATGTATTCTTTGTATTGCTCAGCTGAACGATGCACTCTTCCTTTTAGTGACCTTATCCTCAGCATTCATTATAAGAGATGTCAAGGGAAAAAGTCAGCACTGGAAAAGTTGGATGGTTTTCGATGAGCAAGTGCTACTATATAGACAAGGCAGTGAGAACTAGAGAAAGTCGAGTACCTGCAACTGTAGTTATACCACGAGGTACTGTATACACTGGAGGACAATAAATTACAATTAAAACATTTGTCTTCCTTGCCTATAGTGTCAGGAGATTGGAACACAACCATATTTTATACAAGTCTGACGGTGTGAAAAATTTACTCTCCATTATACACACGACTCGGAGAATGAAGTCTTAAATTTAACTCTACGACTGTACACAACTGGAGGTACAGTACTCGTATGTACTGTACAGTATATGGGAAAAAAAATCAAATGTGCAAGATCCTGTATAGATGTGGTAATGTACTTTAAGGCCATGAGGTGAGGAAGTACATTTTTATTTGTCAGCGACGTTATGTGTTGAAAGTTTAACTGATGGCAATGGGATGGGCAAAGTCTATACTTGGGTAGACGTCCCGTAGCGTGTGGTAAGACAGAGATGAACTTGGCCTCGGTACAGGTGCAACAGAGAAAGAGAGAGAGGATGGGGTAGGGTGGGGGGTGGAGGGGGATACTAAACGATGACCATTACATCCATTGAGTGAGTGTATGTGTGAGTTGTGACTACACACTACAGTAGGGTGGTGATGGGGTTAGTGTGTCGTCCTCGCTTGGAATGTACAAGGGAATGTGTTGGCGCCAGAAATGAGAACCCTGCCAGCCAACACACCCTGCCACTTCAACATGAGTGTTACGCCAGCAAATAACTTAACAACGCATTTTTTGTCTTTTTTGCGGTAGTTAACCCAAAGAAATGATATAAATGATAAAAATAAACTCTTATCTGTCAAAAATGTAGTTCAAGGACTAGAACAACAGTTTCATTTGCTTCGAAGGTCAAGCGGGAATAGTTACAACATACGTCTGGCAGCGGAGGCAATGGGTCGCCTGTCAATGTCACAGTTTACGTGTGTTGTAAAGATCCAGGCAGTACCGAATAGAGTAATTATGCAGTTTTATCTAAGGTTGCTTTCTAGACTTAAACGCCGGTATATTAAGACTAGTGGTAGTCATATGGCAAAGGGAATTTAATTAAGTAGATGGAGACCGACTCACTTAACTCCTCAGTCTGTCCATCCACCCTCCCACGGCTGTACGATAACTTTCCATCTCGGTACGATACTCTATTATTGTTTGTTGATCACCACCACATCCCCTTCCACCAATATTTATGTTTCCCTTCGCCTTGTTTCTCCCTCTCTTTTATTTCCAATGTAGATGGAGACAATAAAAAGGAGAAGAGTGGACAAAGAAAAGGGATTTAATATTAATTGCTAGAGACATCTAGTAGCATATTATCTCGTTGCCTACGTCAACCCTCCCTCAACCCCTCTACCCCTCCCATCCCTCCCCCTCTGACTTGTTGGGTTACGTAAAAGGTATCTTATGTAACCCCTCCCTTCCACCCCTCACACCCTCCTCCCCTCTCTCCCTGCAAACTTCTTCCCTCTCCTTTCCCTTACCCCTTCTCTCTCTCTCTCTCTCTCTCTAATCCGTCTCTTACTCCTCCCTTCTCTCTTGCCCACTATTCCGTCTCTTACTCCTCCCTTCTCTCTTGCCCACTATTCCGTCTCTTACTCCTCCCTTCTCTCTTGCCCATAATTACGTCTCTTTCTCCTCCCTTCTCTCTTACTTCTTTTCGTCTCTTTCTCCTTCCTTCTCTCTTGCCCACTATTACGCCTCTTTCTCCTTCCTTCTCTCTTGCCCTCTATTCCGTCTCTTTCTCCTCCCTTCTCTCTTGCCCACTATTCCGTCTCTTACTCCTCCCTTCTCTCTTGCCCACTATTCCGTCTCTTTCTCCTCCCTTCTCTCTTGCCCACTATTCCGTCTCTTACTCCTCCCTTCTCTCTTGCCCATAATTACGTCTCTTTCTCCTCCCTTCTCTCTTCTTTTCGTCTCTTTCTCCTTCCTTCTCTCTTGCCCACTATTCCATCTCTTTCTCCTTCCTTCTCTCTTGCCCACTATTACGTCTCTTTAACCTCCCTTCTCTCTTGCCCACTATTCCGTCTCTTACTCCTCCCTTCTCTCTTGCCCATAATTACGTCTCTTTCTCCTCCCTTCTCTCTTACTTCTTTTCGTCTCTTTCTCCTTCCTTGCCCACTATTCCATCTCTTTCTCCTTCCTTCTCTCTTGCCCACTATTACGTCTCTTTCTCCTTCCTTCTCTCTTGCCCACTTTTATCAGTCTGTCCTTCCTTCCTTCGTTTTATGACTGGTCGGTCTACATGCCATTTGCAGCACAGTATAAGACCAAAAGTTTATTATATTTTGTTTGTTTGTTTGTTTGATTTGCGTGTGTATTAATTTATCTTGAAACAACGTCGTAATTATCAACATATCTTTACCACTTGCATCCCAGAATATATTGCATGAACTGAGATAGAGTTGTTGTTTTTTTCTTTCCTTGTTTGTTGATCAGCATTATTCAGGGGTGCATCTGGAACTCTATGTACCGGATTTGATAAGGATTTGTTGAGTAAATGCTCTGAAATGGCGGCGCTGCTTCTGGGTTATTAGGCTAAAGCCGCTAAACGAAGCAACTTGCCCACAAAGCAGTCGGCCCCTTCAGTATTTTATTTTTTTCTCAAGGGTTTAGTGAGAAACGTAATGGTTAGTTGGTTGTATACAAAAAATATATATATTTTTTGAGTGATTTTCACGCTATATTAAATAGAGTACTCACGGTCGAGTTAGTACTGTACTCACTACTTTTACGTACTTCTCTCTCTCTCTCTCTCTCTCTCTCTCTCTCTCTCTCTCTCTCTCTCTCTCCATGTCATAAGGTACGTTATGACTCTTGGACATTTGTTTTTCCTCGAACGATATAACATAATCAACTGTAGGCTGTATCTAACATTAATAACATATGTGCTGGATCACAGGTGCGTATTAGTTGTTCTTATCAATTTGATACGATCTGTGTTGTTATGAAAGTCCCAGTCGGTAACAATTGGCAGATGGTTGGTCCTTGTAACCCGATTTATATTATGCACTAACTTGATGAAATTGTTATAAGGAACAACGCCGTATGAGGAGTAACGTTGATTGACGACTTTTCGCTACTGCTTCAGGTCAAATGCCTTTGAGAGAGAGAGAGAGAGAGAGAGAGAGAGAGAGAGAGAGAGAGAGAGAGACCAGACTAGACTAGACTAGACGATTCGAGACGTGGGGTGTACTTCCTCCAAGAAGGAGAAATCATCTGTTGTGGGAAGAGAAACATCGTAAATGTTGTAAATGGTTGTGTAAGTCAATAGACCCACATAATGTGAGGGCTAAATTTCAACCACGAGGTCCCTAGTGGTGCAAAGGTCAAGAGGAATTATTGAACGTTTGCGACCTCTCTCTCTCTCTCTCTCTCTCTCTCTCTCTCTCTCCAATGCGGTGTTTATACTTTCCAGCAGATCAATAAACTACCGTAGCACTTTTAATAAGGTTACCTAACATTTGGATCCCCTCTGGGCTAAGCCTTATCAACAGGCGCTGGCTGGACAGGAATATCGTAAATTATTGGTATTATTGATGTTAAATTGCTTGTCCAGGCGTGGGAAAGGTCTCTTATCAATAATTATAATTGGCTTTGGTGTTGTTGAACCTGGATGGATGTTTTTCATAAGCAATTGATGATGTTAAAACTGGATGAATTTGTTTATCAGAATTATTGAGTGAGTTTTATGTTTCTTCTTTAGTGGGAATTAAATAGAAAAATATACATCATGTTTATGTTAATGTTTTACTCGGAAGGTTGTACTAATTAATTGTTCATAGGTATGCTGTTTATAACGAAGGTATATCTGGGTGGGATAAATGACAAAAATGGTAACTAATATAATTGTTGTTGTTAATGTTGCAGGCGCTGGACGGGTTTATCATGACAGTGTCGTGTTCTGGGAAGGTCCTCTACACCTCGGAGTCCATCACACCACTCATTGGTCATCTTCCAGTACGTAAACGCTCTCTCTAGTATTCATGGAAAGGGGTATTGTGTGTTAATTACTATCCATGGGAAGGGTTAATTAAGGGGGAAATTTTGTGTTGGTAAATCTGGAGCAACTGAATCCTCCAAACTATTTTTCCAAGCAACAGAACATCATTATTTTTGTTCATCTGGTCCTGTTTCCTGGCCTGCATACTTTGGAGGAATCAAGGCACTCCAATGTACCAAAAAAGAATTACCACCTTAATGTGTGTTATTCATGGAAAAGGTTATTGTGTGTTACTATCCATGGAAAGGGTTATTTTGTGTTACTGTTACTATCCATGGAAAGAGTTAATGTGTGTTACTATCCATTGAAAAGGTTACTTCTGTTACTTCAAGTGCAGCCAATATTACATGTTTTAATAAAATGAGCAAGTAATTTAATTTCGTACAGTAATGATCTGCTCTCATTTTACACTAAGTTATGCTGTCTCATACAGTTTGAGTCCGAATTATTCAAAGGTCAACATCAGATTTTTAATTTAATGAAATGCATTACAGTAAATAAAATAAAAAATAAAAAAAAATTTTTACACTAAAATGCATTACAGTAAATATATATATATATATATATATATATAAAAAAATAACGCTAAAATGCATTACAGTAAAAAAAAAAAAAAAAAATTCCATTAAAAAAAATACTGTGCCACCATGAAAGCAAATACATAATCATATTTCCTTTATTCTCAGGGTGACTTATCTGGAACACCTCTGTATGACCTACTGCGGGAAGAGGAGCGGAATGAGATGAAGTGCTTTCTGTCCAATCCTGCCCTGGCCCCTCCTACTAACTGGCATGATGACACCAAAGGTATCTCACAAGGTATATGAGGACCTCACTCCCTCATGTCCCGCTGTCTTGTGTTCTCTAAGGACCCTGTGATCATGTATGAAAATCGGATTCCACCTGACCATACCATAAAACAAGCTCCTTCCATATAGGTGGTGTTTTGAGGCAGTAATTGAAGGACTCATTTATCTCCAATTTTCTGACTACATCACAGGGTTCCTTACTTATGCCCCAAGTTATGTGCTTTAATCTTATCAGTGCATGTGTGACTCAAGTTTCCATCATATGATATTATTACTTAATGAACGAATAATTTCCCCAGTGTTTCATAAATCATTGCTGGAGACATCGAAAGGAACTCTGAACCCACTCACAAATGCACATGTCCAAATTGTTTGAAACCTACAGCTCCTAATGGGCTGCTTACAAATATTAAATAATCACTAATATTATAAGACATAAATACGGTACGGTACTATGTAAGCATAATAAAGTGTTTCAAGTGTTTCTAGCTAACAGACATACAGTTCAGTTCAACCCAATGCTGGTGAGAACTGGATCCACTTCACTTACACAACATGCGTCCATAAACCACCACACAAACAGCTGGAGCTCTTTCTTAAGGGGAGAGAGAGTATACTTTCGGAGCATCTTGATTCCTCGAAATTATGCCAGGAAACAGGACCAGATTAACGATTATTATGGTGGGCTGTTGCTAGGAATAATTTGGAGGAATCATTATCTTCAAAAATGCCTAAACTATACCATCCCCTTCAGGCCTTCAACACCTTCTCTCAACCCACAACTGTGATCCCATTTATCCATCACCAACCCCTTCGACCTTCATCCCCCACTTTATTGCCCCTTGTCATCACCACCACCTCTCACCTCCCTCCCCCTCACACCTCCCACCTCCCACCTCACTCCCTCACCACATCATCATTCTTCAGATAAGTATAGATGGGATTAACATTAAAAAATACAAACACACACTTCAACCAAAAATATAGCATATAGGCCTACATTGTCAGCTTACAAGAAAAAAACCTTGCAGAACATGAGAAACACCCTCATTTCTTATATCCTTTCAGAAAAATACACCTTAGCTGTGCACCTGAAGCGAGCCGAAAAAAACACCTCGGATGAGTCACTGTTTGAGAGAGTGAACCTCACTGGCTACTTTGAGCGTTACAACTGTCCCAGCGAAGGTGAAGTTTTTTACATTATTAAATTTCTCAAGTGTTGATAGTTAGAGGCAGTTTTCTTTCTCAGTCAAGTGTATAATATGTGGCAGGGTTGTTAGATAAGGGTATCAATTTTGTCATAGTCACTTAAGATTTGTACAGTACAGCTGAATGATGCCTGAACACCATAATAATGACAACATCCATTTCCCATGTTACCTTACTCAGGGGTTTAGGGCCTGAGGCTGGGCTAGCATAACCTGCTCATTAAAGGGAAGGGAAGCCAACCCATTCCCACTGGTGGCATTACATGCGAAATAAACCTTCCTGGGTAATTGACAGAGCCTCAAACCCAGTCAAAACAGCCACCCAGGCACAATGGGGAAAAAAGATATAGCAACATCATATGTCGGCCTGCTCCACCTTTCAAAGCCACTCCCTACCAGGCTCATTAATGAATTACTTGAAATAATTGATGTACATTTGCAATCCAAAATTTGTATCCAGGTCTTGTTGAAGTTTTGAATCATTTGACATACTGGTGAACCAATTACAACGCTATTCCTGTTTCATATTTGCTTGAGCTCGCTTAATACTCGATCAGGCTATTCGAAGCAAGCCTGGATACATATTTTGGATTGCGAGTGTACAGTTTACTATATTATGAATGAGAGTACTAACATCACTACTATTTATCAAAGTGAATAGCAATCTAGGTATCAATGCTATGTGTTATAGTACTGTAGGCTATATGGGAAAAACAGGACCAGCACAAACAATAATAGTTAAACACATCACTACATAAAACTAAATAATAATAGTCATGTATCAGCTAACTAGATGAAAGGTACAGTGTATTTATATCAACTTTGAACATATACAATTACTGTACAGAATAACAACTTCTACAATACTCCAGTTGGCTTTCTTTCATTTCTCTTTTTCTAATAATGATGATATGTGTGTTGTCAGATGGTGTGCTGGACTTCAGTTGTAGTGAAGCAGAAGATACCATGTCAGTGAGTAGCCGTAGTGTTGCCAGCAGTTTCTACCAGAGCAATGTCCCCCACTCCGGCCTCACTCAGGAAAGTACCAAGTAAGTCACCATCTGTTGCACATCTTCCTTAATTAAGGGGACGATTCATGTAGGGGTGTTGGGAGTCAGAGGGCTATTGATTTTTCCATAACTATGCTACAAAAAAGATCACTAGTCCTCAATGAATCAGTCAATTAATCCCTAAATTTTGGAATAGTATGTCTTGAAGATGTAATTTATTAAAGGGTTGCTGTACCTTCATTACTTATTTATTCTTCAAACACTGTACAGTTTTACCATTTCTGCTCTCTATCTCCTTCTCTAACTTACTTTGACTCTACTGTATATAGCTGTTGTGCTGCCATTGTTGTCCTTTATCAAGGAAATCAGTTAAAATATTAATTAATTTTTTGTTGTCGAGTGATCCTAAACTCCGAGGGTTGTATAAATTTTGACAGTACAGTATAGTGTTATAGTGTAAGAATTGGAACATTACCTATGGTGAATGAAATGGATAAATAATTATCTCATACCAAGTATGTTGACGTGTTTTGACAATAATTTAGGAAAATATTTGGCTACAAATGGATTAATTCCTTGTTTTAATTATAGCACTTTGTGACTGTTTCCAGACTGGTGTTTGTGGCGATAGCTCGAATGGAACGGCCACAACTGGAACGAGAGATGATGATCATTGAGCCCAGCAAGACAGAATTTACCTCCAGACATAGCCTTGAGTGGAAATTTCTCTTTCTTGACCACAGGTATATACTGTAGTGTATTGATAAAGGTTTGTGCTGGAATATATAGGACTTACCCTGTTGGTGAACTGTAGGTTAGTGTGCCATAATGAAGACCACCTTTACTGAGGTTCTCTGTTTATATTATGTATGTATAACACTAACAAGTTCTTGCACTCACCACCAGAGCTCCCACCATCATTGGATATATGCCCTTTGAAGTGCTGGGAACGTCTGGATATGACTACTACCATGTTGAGGATCTGGAGAAAGTTGCTACGTGTCATGAGCAATGTCAGTATCTCTTTACACTTACTATAACTCTCTCTGTATCTCCCTCTGACCATTGATCTGTATGTCTGTTTGTATATATCCATGGCTTGTATATATCCATGGTTTTATAAAGTAGTGAAACAGAGGAATAGCCTTTGCTTGAGGATTAATTTTGGCTTTATATATTGTGCTCAAAGAAATGAAACGGAGGAATAGCCTTTGCTCGAGGGTTAATTCAGCTTTATATAATTTGCTCATGCAGTGATGAAGACTGGGAAGGGAACGTCTTGTTATTACCGGTTCCTGACAAAGGGACAACAGTGGATCTGGCTTCAGACTCAGTACTACATTACCTACCACCAATGGAACTCTAAACCGGAATTCATCGTCTGCACCAACACTGTTATCAGGTCGGTACATTAACATTTAAGGGGGTGCGGGAGTAGGCGACAGGCTTGGGGGGGAACTGGGGGGGTGTGGGAATAGGGGGACAGGCTTGGGGTGGGTAGAAAGCCTGTCCCCTATTCCCGCACCCCCTTAACCCCCCTCAAGCCTGTCCCCCTATTCCCTCACCCCCTTAAAAACTTCGGGTTGAAGACAATACTGTACATTTATTATTACCTTTGTGGTTCTTTCATAAAACTAGTTTAGCTTTGTATAACAAAAAATTATATTCTGTTGGATGATTATACTTTATTTTGCATAAATAACACTTGTACTATTGTAATTTTCCTTTATAATTAGGTGTAAGCATATTACAAAACCTTCAAGTCATTGATCATGGATTCATAGAAACTTTTCAGCTTTTGAAAATCAGGTGCTGCCAAAGGATAAATGTTTGAAATCAGAGAATAATTCACTGTTCATCAGCTGTCTTTTAAGCACATAATCGTTATATACAGTACTGTACTGTATTAACAATTCAGCTGAAGATCCTTCGCTACAAGACATAATGAAATTAAAGTTATTTCATTTTGCTACATATTAAGAGAGTTAATTCTCTTATTTTTCATAAGGTCAATGCCCAAACTTTAGCGGATTCAAGTTTTATGTTGCTTTTTCAGTCCCAATTAACCGCAAAAGTTGGTGCTCCACTGTATGAAAAATTGGATGTGATTGATTTCTTCAAGTTGTTATAAAGTAGACCACCTCTATTAAGGTAGACTGGCTTTTAGTATAGTACAGTAATGTACTATATAAAGCAGAGCTGTATTGTAATATGCCATGAAATTTTAGGAAGAGTTTTGAAGAACATCATAAGGCTGTCCAAGAAAAGCCATAATGTAGGAAATGGCAAGACTGTTCCTTTTCAAATATCATGTTGTACTAGTTCTATGCTTATCCAACTTTACATCCTGTCTAAAATACTTTATTTACTGATAAATTTATTTGTGTGTTCAGTTACAGTGATGTTAAAGCTGAACTGCTGAAGGCAAGACAAAGTGACAAAAATCAGTCAGAGGTGGAGATAAGTCATGGTGATGATGGTAGCGTCAGCCTCAGCAGTGCTGGGCCATCAGGTCTAGGGGGCATGGCAACAATGGGGCTTGGGGGGGCCACTACTTGTAGTGTTGATGGAGAGAGTGTGGATGTGTCCCCTCAGCTGGTAGACCAGAAACCTACCATCCTCCAGCCAGGACCATCACTCATCCAACAACAGCCGTTTCAACAGCACCATTCATTACCACAACAACAACAACAACAACAACAACACCTCAACCCTCAGCAGGTGTTACAAGACACTCAGCAACAATCACATCATCCATCTCAAGAGGAGCAGTCAAATCAACAACAAGCACAACAACAGGCACAACAACAACAGACACAGCAGCAGCAACAACAACAGACACAGCAACAACAACAGCAACAGGCACAGCAGCAGCAACAACAACAACAACAACAACAAGCACAGGAACAACAACAACAGGCACAGCAACAACAACAGCAGGCACAGCAGCAACAACAGCAGGCACAGCAGCAACAACAACAACAACAACAGGCACAGCAACAGCAGCAGCAACAACAACAACAACAAGCACAACAGCAGCAGCAACAACAACAACAACAGGCACAGCAACAACAACAACAACAGCAACAACAACAACAACAACAACAACAACAGAAGCGACAATCACAACAACAACAACAACAAAGCCTTCACCTGCAGACCTTGTGTGTGCCTGTACAATCACAATCACAACAACAACAACAACAACAAGCCTCACAGTTACCCCCTAACATGCCCCCACCACCATCACAGTCACCACACCCCACCACCACATCTCAGCAAGCAAGACAACAGCAGAAACAACAACAACAGTTAGTAGCACTGCAGGAACGGCCAGTGGTGGGCCATGGGGAGTCTGGGAATTTGACACAACAACAACAACAACAACAACAACAAGGTCTGTCTCCCATGTCCCCCAGTAGTCAACACTCAAGCTACCAATCTCCTCAGAGGCCACAACATCACCTGGCATCCAGAGGAGAGCCGCCAACCTGGCCATCCAAAACTCGGTCAGGTGGGTACTGTACATTCCTGTGTGTTGGGCTACTACTTTGTATTGATGATGTTTGGTCATTGTTGCTTCAGGTTGTCAAATGATGCTTTCATACTCATTGCAATTGCTTCTTGCAATTGTCATAGATGCAAAAACTTGTTGGGGTTCAAAGATTTTCCTGGGCTTGAAGAAGGGAGTAAATGTAAGTATGACCTATTTTAATGGGGACTTTGTCCCTATTTCTGTTATTTCTTATATAATTTTTTCATCCTTGGCTGTGGAACCCCCCTATACCTTGAAAAAAGGAAAATGGAGGTAATGATAATGATAATGATGGTGATGACATTCTACTAAAAGATATTTGCTTGTCAACAGAGTCTAGTCAGTTCAGCGGTGGGAGTAACAACAGTGAAAGTGGTTCCAGTAGAAAGAGATTACGAGTCCACCAGGTTTTACAGCAACAGCAGCAACAGCAACAGTCATCCCATCTACTGGATGATCTTGCCCCTCCTCCCTCTCCCTGCTCAGACATCTCTGCTAACTCACATGTCTCTCATGGTTCACTTCAGCAGGTAGGCTTTTGACATCTTTACTGATTCATGCCAGTCTCTCAGTTGTGGTAGGCATTCCTTCGTCAACTGGACTGTACTGTATTTACACAATGATTAAATTATTTAATGGTGTAACCCAAATTTTTTTTTTCAAATATCGAGTTGTGGATGCCATGAAGTTGCTGTACTGAAATTTTCAAAAATATAATCAAGTCCCTGTGTATTCATTCTTAATCCTATTACAGTATGTAGTACCAAGCCCCTGGACATTTCCGTATTGACAACCCTAGGTTTGACTATACACAAATTATAATATTGTGGTTTGTTGAAGTGTCAGACAAAGGGTATAACTTTTTGAGGCAGCTCGACAAATACGTTTCATTTTTAATTTTATTTTCTACAGTACAAAGGCCTTACCTATACTATATTGTGTTTGTCAGGAGGTGTCAGGGCTGTATGGGTCCAAGTCTGGAAACAAGGAACGTTATTACCGAGAAATAAAGTTGCCACCGGAGCTGTCACGAACCCTGTCCTCCTCGCGGCTCTCAAGTTCCTATGAGGAAGAGAAAAAGGATGACCAGTTCCTCCACATGATGGTCACATCACCTACTGGCAGCAGCAGCTCACACAATTCAGGTCTGTATTGTCTTGTATAGCATTATTGTTGTTATTGTATTTAAGGAATGCAAACAACTTTTAGATATTTCTCTTCCTAACACCAGAACATTATTCTTGTGTGAGGGAAGTGGTTCTGATATCTAGATACTTATAAGTATAGTACTGTGGATTGATTAGGATAGATGGTGACAGCAATATGGATGCTACTGAATCCCCCAAGCTGTGCTAGAAAACAGACTACATAAGTCCTGTACTGTATGGCTAATCTGTTTTGTAGAGAGGTTTTGATGACTCAGAAACCTTCAGGTTTTGGAAATTATATAAACCATTAAAAAAAAAAAGAATCTCATTGATAATTATGACATACTTACCCTCTAAATATATTTCTTCTATGAAAGGTGGAGGTTTTGGTGGAGTGGAACAACAATACTTGGGTGGCAGTGGTGGTGGTAATGGTGGTGGCGGTGGTGGTAGTGGTGGCGGTGGCAGCAACTCACACAGTGTAGTGGTGGGCAGCGGGGCAACAGCTGGGACTGTGGCTGTGAGTGGTTCACCAGCTACACAGGTGGTCCAGGTGGCTGCCGTACCTTTCTCACCCGTCTTCCCCATCAATCCCATGGTTACCAACCTCTCCATACAGCTGCCAACCACTGCAACCACAACAGAGGTCAGCATTACTCACACATCTCTCACTCTCTCCAGATACATTCATACTTCTTCATGAACATACTGTACACCTTTACATTCACACCAACATGCTCACATCATTATTGCAACATTAATGAGTTAGTCTGCTTCAAGGGGGCACAACATAATAGATACGGTACTGGGATATTGATATGTTTATTATACCTGATCTGTGTATTTGTGAATATTTGCAGTTTTACACATGCCTGGTTTTCTCTAGATATTACTGTTCATAGTACTGTACTGTAAATTCAGTACAGTGTATGTAGTTGAGCATGGACATGTATTCTTCCATGAAATTAACTCCCCCATGAAATCAATTACTTAATTAGTACAGTAGGTTCGCCTTTTAAGCGTGTTCTCAATGAGCGATTCACCTTATGCGCGACGAACCCCAAATCAGCCTTTTTATTATACTATATGCGATAATTTCCACAGAAGGAGTTTTTGTGGCCAAGAGTGGCCCAAATCCGCAGCTGTTCCCTGAAGAGCGTCTAAATCCGGTTTCTGTGTGACACTAGCCGCTCCCTGTGTCCCCCAAAACCACCCTACAAGCCTACAACCAGTCACTCTCACAGACACCACACAATACACACATACACTTCTCCACACACATACCCTGACACACACACATACTGTACACTTCTCCACACACAGACACATGTACACTTCTCCACATACACACCTTCTATCACTCTATAAATATACTGTATCACCTTAATGATCATTATATAATCGATAGGCGTTAAGTCCAAACAAAAGTCCACAGCTGGCTTCTCCCTCTCAGTCTCACTCAGTCACTCACTTGCTGTTATGCGGACTGTGAGGTGTTATGGCGTTTCTACACTCGACTGGATAACAGCTAAGTCGTACAATAATCCAGCAATCATTTTAATGGAGCGGTATCTTGCTATCTTCATTATGTGTTCAGTTGTGTCTGCCCTTGACTCTGAAGGGTTTATGGATGAAGTGAATGAGCTCAACATTGAATGCAGTGCTAGTGGGAGTGGTGGCGGGTGAGCGTAGTAGTGGTGTGGTGACGACTGGCTGGTGAGGGTAGTGGCGCAACCCCGTAATACTGTCACAGCCACCTTGGAACCCCATCTCACACTTCTAGTGTGCTTTTTTACTGCTATTTCTTTGGTAACAACTTACTGTGACTCATAATCAAATCACAATGACCAAATACTGTACAGTAGTATTGGAGTATAACGTCTCTGTCAATTGTCAATTTGAGGCAGTGGTCACCCATAAGTAATTTTCCCCATAAAAACATGTACAGTATTCAGACAAAGCGTTTTCCCTAATAGGCGCTCAATATGTGAACCTACTGTACATTATATTTGATAATTCTGTACTGTGTTATACTACAACTCTGTAATGTGGAGTTCTGCAGCCATGCCCTGATCTGCCGCAGGGTCTCCGGCAGTCTCTCATCCTGAGCCCAGATCAGCGGCAACTGCAGGAACAGCTTAGACGGAAACACGCTGAGCTACAACAGCAGATACTGAGGCAGCAGGAGGAGTTGCGTCAAGTCAATGATCAACTCTTTATGTCACAGTATGGCAGCTTAAGTTTACATCAAGTTTATAAGGTCAGTTTATTAGACTACTTGTAGGTGATGGGGAAAATTTGACAGTTACTGGATGAATCCTTGTTCTACTAGAGGGAGCTTTTCCTTCCTCCGGTTAAAACTGTAACCATTAGAACAGTAACATGCATACAATACATAAATTAATATTTTATTACACAATACAATTACAGTGTTTACTTTTAATGATCAATTATAGATGTAAATATATAATATACTAACCCTTTGTTTTATGTAATATACAGGGTGTTCCAAAAGTGTGCCAAAAATTAGGTGATGTATTCCTGAGAGACAATTAAATGTTCAGTATTAAATGACCATATTGTCAACTATCAATAGTTTATGAGTTACAGCACCTCACAGGTCTGCCAGGAATACAATGCTGGGATCTTGGAATGTGTGTGATGATCACTTCTGCAGTTTGCTTCGAGCAAGAAGGCCAGAGGAGCATGTGGGGTGTCTAGGTGGGATGGAGAAAGAAATGAAAGTGTGTACGAGAGATGTGGTATGAGTGAGAAGGCAATTGGTATTGAGTGTGGAGTGGTTGAGAGAGTGAAGCGTAATACACTGAGATGGTTTGGACATGTAGAGAGAATGCAAGGCGAGGAATTTGTAAAGAAGGTGTACGATAGTGAAGTTGTGGGACCTGGTGTGAGAGGCAGACCGCTGGTTAGATGGCAGAACAGAGTGGAAGAGTATGTAAAGGAGAGAAACGTGAGGGGCAGAGGAGGGCTTGAACAAGTAAGGACGGAGTGTTGGAACAGGGAGAACTGGAGACACTTCTGCCGTGGCCACCTCCTTGGAGGGAGTTCCCGGAGGGAACGAGGCGTCAGAGCTATAGATAGATAGATAGATAGAAGAAGGCCAGAATATTGAACATTTATTGTAAAGATTATTGTCATAATACTGAAAATACTGCTGTATTTTGTTTATAAACATTTACGTAGTCCTTGGTAAATACATTTAATTTACAAGCAATTCCCTGATTCAAACATACTCCTGGCAGGTCTGTGAGGTGCTGTAACTCATAAACTATAGAGAATTGACAATATGGTCATTTAATACTGAACATTTAATTGTTTCTTGGGAACAAATCTCCTAATTTTTGGCACATATTTTTGGAACACCCTGTATATACTGTACTAAATACTCATATTCTTGTATACAAGGTAAGGAGCAATATATATGTACAGTTGGACACAGGAATTTGTGGTACAGCCCTGATGGAATATACTTGTCTCTCCCTTATAACCAGTGACTTTTGTCTGGTATTTGCTTATCGTCGATATCCCACATCATAGTTTCTACTCCTGGTAAATAATTTTGGTCATTAAGGAATTTTATACTGGGAGGAGCTAAGCATTTACCACCTCAGCTGTACCATGAATTCCTGTGTCCAACTGTACAGTAATAATATAAAATAATGTAATGTGAAGTACTATGGTAGCTAATACTGTGTGGTGGTACAGAGTGGGGTGCAGTACACATCAGCAGGGACAGCAGCAGTCAACAGCAGTGGGGGGTTCCACGTCAGTACAGCTGGGGGCGGAGTGGTGGGGTCTGAGGTTGTGGGAGCTGGGGGTGGACTGGCACTGGGGGGTGGTGGGGGGGGTGCTGGAGCAGGAACAGTGACATTGAGCACAGCGAGTATGTTGGCAGCACCCTCACTGGTCCAGCCTGGTACCCTCACTTCCTCCTCTACAGCTACCTCTACCCCCATCACCGTATCTACCTTCACTCCAGCACAGGTAAGACCCTTGTACAGTACACATAAAGTACTTGGAATGGCACATTACTTTTAAAACAAAGAGTTGTACACATTTTCATTTTTCATATTACAGTAATTAAATCAGTAGAATGACAACACGGAAAAATTGGTGGTTCTCTGTATTATTAATAATAAAAATATTTGAAATAGTAATAGTGGTTGACTCAAGACAGAAATGGCACCATATCCTTAAGAGACAGCAAAGAATTGGTTGGAAAATTAGGATATTAATTATGTGAATCAGTAGCCTCCATTTCACTCCAAATCATAACCCCCTTAACCACTTAGCAGCGGGCATTATCTATCACAGCAGCTCTCTCCCTCACTCACGGTCACTATGTAAATAACACATTTGACGGCTAATAGCTTGTAAACCACTCACGCTACATAAATAAATGATACAGGATATTGAAGTACTGTATGAACCTTTAGCTGTCTCCTAATGTACTTGTGAAGACTAAAATAACATCTGTAGGATGGGTAGAGCCACCTCACAATGACATCAACTCAAAACTCACTTTTTACACAATATTTACATATCTAAGTACATTTTCACACTCTAATTTCAATATAAAACATGTCAGAATCATATTTTTCAACACAACAATATGAAATATAATGTCACTGTCATTTTTACATACATATATGGTAATTACAGGAAAAGAGGAGTGATGAAAATATGTCCTTCTAACCTCACTGTTCATGTAAGACTGACTGGTGGTGGCTGAGATGGCTGTAGCCAAGTCCCTGGCTGCCACCCACAGTGTTGCCAATCAAAAACTAGCTTATTAGGGACCGAGCAAATTTAAAACCTGTGCTGTCGAATGAATACTACACCCGTGGTGCTCCAGACTTGTTGCTAGTGTCGAAATTTTACTACACCCGTTAATTAAGGGTTTAGTGCTGCCAATATTGAAGGAGTATGATTTAATTTCAGTGTTTGTTTCTTGTGTTGTAGGTGAACATCCAAGGGGGCAACACTCAGGGGATGACGGTACCCTACCAGTTGTCCCACCAACAAGCTCAAATGCTGTTTGCTCAACCCGGCACCACCAGCCAGGCCCATCACCTTCCCTCACCACAACAACACCAACCTAAGAAGTAACCATTTTACCTGCCTTCATAGTCCTTTCTCCTCTTCCCCTACGCACATATACACACTCACATAGACAATATAACTTACACTGACCTTATCTCCACATTCACACCCTATAGTTAACTCCCTCTCTGCCTGTTTTACGTACTCACACTACGCCTAAAATTCCAGTGATTTTTACTCCCTTACTCACAGATCACCCGATGACTTTCACACACCAATTTTACGGCCAACACACGTGTACTCTCTCTCACACACACACAAACACTCACAGACTCACACACACCACCCTACCTCCACCCTCCGTCCTGAACTATGATCACCAGTGAAGATTACTAAGTATGAAGATGTGCTGGTGTGGCCTGGGTGTGGTGCAACGTGGGTAGGATGTCAACATTGCCACCTCTCTTCACAACGTACCACACATCACCCCAGACAGTGTTGCAAGTGATACCATATTTGCCATAGACTACTCAAGACTAAGGTGGTGATACTGTACAGTAGTTCTCTTTTTATATACAGACAAGGCAACAGCAATATCACTATTGTCCACATGAAGCTTTGCCAGAAGAAAAACACAATCCCTTAACAAATGAATGGCTGTACACAAACTGCCATGAACATCAAATGGGATTAGTTCCCTGATTCACCACTATAGTCTAAGGCAGTCTATATAAGTACTGCTTGCAGTGTGCATTGTGCAACTACACCTTACCATTGCTGCTGAGCTCTGTGATAAACTTAAAAAGAAGTAGGCAAACTGGAGAGGCCCTTACCTTTTAATATGAACTATATTTTTACTGAACTACAGCTGAATAGCCACTGTGCAGTTATTATTGTGGTGTGCCAGTGATGTCTATGGTCAGCCAGTGATATTTGTGGTCTAACAGTGAGGTTGGTCTCCAAGCACCGTTCACTGTGGATCTCACAAAGAAAAACATCTATATTTATTTATTATGACTGAAAGACTTCAGAAAAATTTCTGTGGACTAATCGTTACTGTTGTACAGTAATTTTTAATGTTTTTATTGTCTCAACAATCCTGAAGATACTACATATAGTATATTAATTTGTCTTGTTAACTGCATAATATGATATTTGCTCTTAGGTTTTTTTTTTGTTTAGATATATGTAAGGTGACTTGGCATGAAAGTTTTAAAAACTGACACAAGACATATTGCATAGGAGTGGCTTATTGACTTATCAGGTGAATTGTTGCTTCACCAATGTTATGCGGTCGTATTATCAACTCACACCTTTCCTTAGGCATTGTTCAGGTATATAGTCTTATTATGTGTTGAAAGCCAGTCCATATTGAAAATGTGGCCCATAATTTAAGCGAATAGATGTGATATGTAATTATATGAATTTTTGATGAAGCAAATTTGCATTTTTTTTTAAAGCATTCTGTATTGCAATCAGTGTGATGTGAGTCTTGGTGCAAGAAGGTGTGGGATGGTAATATAGGATTATAATGTATTTCCCTTTAAAGACTAGTTATGCTGCATACTACAGACAGTCCATATACCAAAAAAATGAAGGGCTAGATGACGATTATGACAAGTAGGGTGGCTCCTTGTACCTGATAGTGTCTTTTATGCCATTATATTCGTCATTTTCATTGCCCAGTCTTTGATTTTTCTTACATATGGCCTTACGAATGATATATCAACCACCTCCTTTTATGAAGCATTGCATCTCTTTCAAAGGAAAAAATTCACCTTATCCTCGAACAAGTGTGGTTTTAAAAGCATTTCACCTGGTTGGTTAAAATGGTACTTTTCATCTGAGGAAAAAGCCTGATTATTCATTAAATTTTCATGATGGTAAAGTAACTGTCCTCATTCCTGAATGAAGGGAACATTGAATTTAAATCTGTGTAATGTTTGTTGATTGATGTATCTAATATAATAAGATGCATTTGTAAGTACAGTACAGTAATACCAGGCATGTAGACATTTAGGGTCAGAAGAATGTAATAATGCTTAATGGAAGGTTTGAGTCCCATTTCTGTCACTGGATGTTCCTCATAATGAAACTTTATCAATTATTTTACATTTTATAATGCTGATAAGATGAACATAGTGTTTTTACAGATAAATCAGAAATTTTAAAGCAGTATTTACTGTACACTTAAACTGATCAAAGTACCTGGATAATTTATAGAACTATAGGCAACATTTTTAGCAAATTGATTTACTGTGCATTAATTTGCTGGAACTGTAATTAAACACGGGCAGATGTGAAATATTATATCCTTTGTGTATGGTATTAAATACCATATGCAACTCACATCATGGGTTAGGAGATAGCAGTGGCTAGTAGGTTGGCTCCATAGAATTTTATTGAAGCAATTACACTGGTCATCATCACTAATTCAGAAATTATCTTTAATACGCCCCCAAGTCACCGAGGAAACACATGTTGTGTTTTTATTTCCATTTGTCAGACCAAACAGACACCTGTCCCATTGGAATGATGCCCACCAAACAAAAATTACAATTTCAACAGGGAAAGTAGAGTTTCCTTCTGACTGATATTCAATTTCTAATACAATAGTAGTGTAATTTCTTTGAATTGAAAACCAAATAAATGACTGTTACAGGCTTTTTGGATTCTGCAGGTATTCAGTAAAGGTCTCTATGCTTGCAAAGTGAAGTACTGTATGTACCTTTTTATAATCCGTTTGTGTTAAACTGTAATTTCAGAATGTTAGAGTTAACTCACTTTGGTGGATGCCATTTCAGTGAGACAACCTGTTATTAATGCCGGTGATAGGTATAACTAGTGTTGTGTTTCTCTGTAGGTGATAGATAATGTACTATTACTAACACAAGTTTTGTTACCTTCCTGGTGGGGGAGTTGATATATATATGGCAGTCAGTCTCCCTCTAGCTCTACACCCACTCCCTCTTCCCTGATACCTCCTGAGGTTTGTAAAAATTTCGAAGTAATGAATTTTACCGAATAATGTTACTCGATATACAAGGCAGTCCCGACTTTCGAATACTGTTATAGCATATACGAAAAACTAACCGGGTTAAAAAAATTCAACCTTAGTAAACTTATTCACACACACACACACACACACACAGTCTATAAATATATTGCCTTACCCACACCTCCATCATATTCCTACATTACCTACACCTCCATCATATTCCTACATTACCCACACCTCCATCATATTCCTACATTACCCACACCTCCATCATATTCCTACATTACCCACACCTCCATCATATTCCTACATTACCCACACCTCCATCATATTCCTACATTACCCACACCTCCATCATATTCCTACATTACCCACACCTCCATCATATTCCTACATTACCCACACCTCCATCATATTCCTACATTACCCACACCTCCATCATATTCCTACATTACCCACACCTCCATCATATTCCTACATTACCCACACCTCCATCATATTCCTACATTACCCACACCTCCATCATATTCCTACATTACCCACACCTCCATCATATTCCTACATTACCCACACCTCCATCATATTCCTACATTACCCACACCTCCATCATATTCCTACATTACCCACACCTCCATCATATTCCTACATTACCCACACCTCCATCATATTCCTACATTACCCACACCTCCATCATATTCCTACATTACCCACACCTCCATCATATTCCTACATTACCCACACCTCCATCATAGACTTAATATTTCCCCAATGGTGTACGGTTTATTATTTAGGATTTCATAAAATAGGAAACCAAAGGAAAGAAGATGAATAATTACATGGCACGTAATATTTCGAACAGTTTTAGGAACAGTTTTAATTAGGAACAATTTTATTAAGAACAATTTTATTAGGAACAATTAGGAACAGTTTATTAAAGAACAAACAAAGAACATGATTCCTTGAACATGTAAAGTTATTTAAAATTTTATAAATATCACAGAAAAGAAATACGATTATAACTTCATAAGACAGACAATTAATAAGTTGGTGTTGGCAATACGGCTGCGAGTTGGTGACGGACGCAATGTTGCCAAGTGCAGGGAAAAAATCTCTGTTTTAGGGAATTTTGAAGCCCACACGGAAATTATATAAAAATTGTTCAAGAGTAAACAGGGAAATTTCAACTAGACGAAAAAAAAAAAAAAAAAAAATAAATAAAGGCCATCAATGTTCAAGAGTAAATAAGGAATTATAGGGACAAAAAGGGAAATTCTAAAAGTAAAGTTGGGGAAATTTCGTGAAGCACACACACACACCTGGCAACACTGCAGTACACATTGTGGGTTGGTGACTGACAGAAGTGACAGCCAGGAGACAGACAGACAACGTGATAATTTACCGGTGACCACGTGGTTAATGTTGTGCAGCTGGTGGTTAAAGGTAGTGTAAAACAAGGCTTATATATTACAGTAACAAGGCTTATATATTACAGTAACAAGACTCATATATTACAGTAACAAGGCTTATATATTACAGTAACAAGACTCATATATTACAGTAACAAGGCTTATATATTACAGTAACAAGGCTCGTATATTACAGTAACAAGGCTCGTATATTACAGTAACAAGGCTCGTATATTACAGTAACAAGGCTCGTATATTACAGTAACAAGGATCATATTATATTACAGTAACAAGACTCATATATTACAGTAACAAGGCTTATATATTTCCATTATTGTGGTAGTTTTTGACTTTTCCTTGGCAGCGTTCCTCCTGACGAATGTTTAATAAATATCGGTAATCATATAAATTAGTGGGTCGAGAAGGGCTACATTTTCATAATCTGGTTGTTAGCTTCACCAGTGCTATGAAATTATTATTATTATTATTATTTTTATTTTTTTTTTTTTTTTTTTGCTAACGAGTGGTTGTCTGAACTTTTATCTGGCAATTTTCCATGAGCAATTCTTAGGGTCGATTCCACAGTGGTTGGTAGTGGTTTGTAAGCACGCAAACGAAAGAATGTTAGCCGTGCAAATGACTTATGGGTGAATTATTTAATGAATTTGGTGAGGAAACTATAATGCAGTGATCATCATTATCTAACTGTTGGATAGATTTTGTGAATGTGGATACTCACTTTTTGGAAAATAATGAAGCCTTACAAGTGTGGTTGGTTGGGAAGCTAAGTAAGATTCTTAAACGGTGGTATTCTTAAAAAAAATCTTACACTATACTGCATTGGTGAATTTTATTAGTACAGTACTGGGTAATACTGTACCATGACAAGTTTGCCTGACCCAAGTTGCTTGGTTAACAAAATGAAATTTGAAATAATCTTGTTACAGAGGTTGGGCTAAATAATTTATTTTACCCAAACCTTGCAATCCCTCAATAACTGCTAGGATCACTATCTGTGCAACATGTTGATGAGAATAATGCACCTGTTACTCAGTCTTAGCAGAGTTTTCTTTTAGTCTGTTACTGAAGTGAAAAGTTTGTACCGTTATGTATTACTACAAGAATGATGAATGTAATTTTTAAATGTTCATAATTATACTGTACCTAGAAACATGAAAAATACCGTGTCATACAAGGCTATATGATTTAGTAGTGTGTTGCATAATGAATCGTTTTCTATTGCTTACAACAACTCAGAAATTACCTGGGGAGAGGGAAAGAGTGAGGAGGTTTAAAGAGGGAGATTGCCATGTTGCCATATTTATCAAATTGTCCACCATAAGAAGAACAAAAGTACCATGATCAATAGTACAGCACATACTGGTAGCTGTTATCATAAAGTTAAAGTATGTTGGGTTAGAACTGTCCACCCCAAAGTTAAGAATTCCACATCCCTTAATCAGGTGTGGTCTGTTGATATTAGCTGTGGATGGATTTACCGTCAAAACTAACGCTAGTTAAATTATAACCATGAATATTATCTCATGACCTTATCATGTAAGATGTTGATAAATCATGGTCATGAACTAGTCATCTCTTTGATGTATTTCATACCTACTACAGTCTTGGCTAAAGGAAACTGTGATATACCAGTAGTCGGTGAATTTAGGGCTAATGATTTTTCTAACTACTGTATGTCACAAAATGGTACCTCTACATAGGGAGTTTGTTTTGTAGCACAGGTTGGAAGAATCAGTCACTGACAAGATTAGGCCTACAGGTCCTCATTAACTTCATGTTTTAGGAATACTACATTGTCCTTAGTTAGGCTATGTCTTCTTGTAGGAAAATATTCATTCTTACGAAAACTCGAATTTGATATCATTTATTCGAATATTGCAATGAATGCTTGCCTCATGTGATGTTTTGATTATACCATACTGTTATTATCACTTCGCTTATTGATTTATGAATTTATTACTGAAATTATTACCCTGTGCTGTACACCATATATTTGAAAGTATTTCTACTCTTCACTGAAAATAATTGCATCTGCAATGTAAAAGTACTGTAAATCTATGCACAAATTTTGCAGTAACAGGACAGAACTGCAGAACATATTACGTTAAAAATAACAAAGCATTAATCCTTCCCATAAGTTCTGCAGCTCATAGGTACAGTACAGTGACACTGATGTCTTCTTTCTCAGTTTTTAATCATCCTTTATGTGAGTAAGAGACAGCAGTCATGTTCAATCATTTAATGAATGGAGAAGTACTGTATGGAGAAAGTTTGTCATTTCCATCTTGAGTATACATTTCAGACTACAGTATTTCATTACTAAAGTAATAAATACAATATGAGTAGTTCAGTATGAGAAGGGTGTAAGAAATATGTTGGTGTTATTAAAACAAAGGGTAATACTACATCTTCCCTTCAGAGTGAATGTAAATATTGGTAATTCCAAATTACTCTTCTAAGTGAAGAAAATAAGTGCATTAGGCTATATAGATTATTATTGCAGGTACAGGCATCTTTACATTGATAGGATATTTTCACACCTTTATCCTTTTGTGACATACAGTACTGGTCCTATCCCTTCTGTATTAGGGGAAAAAAAAAAAAAAGTTAACACTTAGGCCTACCCATACTGGGAGATTAGTTTTTTTTATTATTATTGCCTTGCAATGTCAAAAGTGAGAAAATGTCCAAATTTTTACTTTAACTTGCTGCCAACAGTTTACTGTACTATGCTTTCGAGTATTTTATACGATTGTGAAAAGTAGCTTTGCTTGTAGGTACCTTAACCCTTGAACCCTTGTCCATCTTGAAAAGAAGAGGCTTGGATATAAGAGTACAAGCATAAATTAAATGTGAATATAATTTGGTAAAGGGAAGTAGGAAAGATTTGTAGAAGTGAGGATCATGTAAGGTGGAAGGAAGAGTTAGTTTTCTGAGGCATTAGGAAGGGTTTTGCAGAGTTAGGATAGAAATGCTCATCATAATTTTGTAATAAAGTCAACATGGTTTACGTGTCAAATTTTACTGTAAAGTTACAACACTACTGTGTACCGGAAAACTATATTGTTTATAGTTTGAGTTTTAATGAGAGTATACATCAATGTTAGCCGCCTTCTTAGGAATAATGTACTGTACAGTTGGACACAGGAATTCGTGGTACAGCTGAGGTGGTAAATGCTTAGCTCCTCCCAGTATAAAATTCCTTAACGACCAAAAAATATTTACCAGGGGCAGAAACTATGATGTGGGATATCGACGATAAGCAAATACCAGACAAAAGTCACTGGTTATAAGAGAGAGACAAGTATATTCCACCTGGGCTGTACCACAAATTCAAGTGTCCAACTGTATCTGCAGAGACCTTGTTCATCATTAGACTTATCTTCCACTTTATACACAGAGCTCTGTCTACAGTAATGGATAATTGGCTGGAAAACACCTAATGCATCATTTACAGTAGTGAAAGAATCATTTGAATCCAGGTTACATAGAGGCCTAAACCTTCACCAAGGGGAAAACAAAGTCTCAAATAATTGACGCAATAGGGTTTTGGCACCCTTTCCATCTTCAACTCTCCTTTCTATTTCATATGTGTTTGCTGTCCCTCCTCTCTATCTCCTCCCTCGTGCTACAGGGTTTTCCAGGCTTGGCACAATACTTTTTTCTTCATTTCATTGGCCTGAGTCATAAGTCCAGATCTGCACAGTCACCCTGCAAAGTTATGTGTCCCACTGAAACATGATAGGCTTGCATTAGTTCCTTGCCATGATGATGTGGTAGAGTCTCAATATCAGTCTAATGAAATGGTGTACAGTACAATTTATCCATGTAACCAGACTTACCTTGAGGGGAGGTTTTCTTGTTGGTGAATTGGAAGGTCTCTGATTTCTCCAAACTATGTCATGAAACAACAGATACCCTATTAGTACCACTGAGGGCTTCTGTCTGGCACAATTGGGATGAATTGGTAGCCTTCCAATTTACCAACAAGAAAACCTCCCCTTAACCTTAATTTCGTTGTCTTTAAGTTCCCATGTTGGGAATGAAACTGTTAGTCATATGGGAAAGTTATTAGCAAAGAGATTGTAATGACATGTTTGATAGTTCCATGGGTACTGTACTGGACTACAACTATACACAACACTAATTCTATCCTTTATGTTGAACAGGCAGCCATCACCATCTCCCAACACACAATACTATTCATGTATGGACACACCAATACAGAATTAACTCTTACATTTTTGTAATCTGTACACTATGGAATCCAGCAGAAAAACATGAAAAACAAAACTGCGAGCGAATATAATATTAGAACAGTGAACAATACATCTGTTATGCCCAGGAGCCAAGTTCAAATAACTGAGATACCTTTGGTCTGGGCTGTGTAGTTGATACACATGTTGCTTTATTCAGTAGCATTTCATATACAGTACTGTACAATACTGTGTATCGAATGTTTGGTCATTATATATGGAATTATTCAGTAGCATCAAAATTAAAATTCTGATATTCAGTGTATGGAGGTTGGATATATCAAGGGTTGGTTTATTACAAGGACTCCAAGTCTGTTGTTCAATGGTCCCACTAAGCACCTTTGGAGTCATTGGATCATTTTCCTGCCATTGCCTAGCTCAATGATTATTGTGCATATGTCCCTGTCACCAGCCAGGTGCCACATTATTATTACCTGGCTTAGTGGCCTCATGTCTAGTCTCACCAGAGTTCAAGATCAATAATAAACCTCTGTATCATCAAACTCTTATGAACTTTTATCTCAAATCTAGGCAATATGGTGACCTGAATGTAACTTTCTACTTTCTTTTTATATGATTTTGTATGATAAGAGTTTTCCTCAAGGATGAAATTATTCCCTGTTGAATTAAAACAAAAATAAAAGTCCTAGATTTGAGCATTGTTTATCTGAGTTTGGGTTTCAAAAATTCAGTAGTTTTGTGACCTGAGCTCCAAGTAGCTTCTTGTGAACTACCAATACAAGTAATGAAATATGGTCACTACTTATTAAATGTATAATGGAGCTAAATTGAAGGGAATCTTGACCACTTATTTATAGTATTTGTTTAGTTGGTTACAGTCTGGTTACCCATAAGTGGTCCAACATTTAAAAAATTGGGTGTTAGTTTCATTAGTCAATCCTGCTCAACCTTACTTGGTACATACCTGTTCTGTCTCTCCACACACATCACCAGAGTGCCATACTCATACTCATATTCACCATTCTTATGTAAGGCATGTGTTACTAGGAACAGCCTAGCACCTGTTTGAAAGTAGCCTATGGAGAAAACATTAAACCCAAAGATAGAGGAGGTCTTCTTGTGAAATTTTTTTTATAATCATCTGGCAATAGTCCATGTGTGATGTCTAACCCATGAGCCTTTATTTCAATTATTTGAAATAATTTCTGAACTTGTGAACATCAATAGTGCTTACCTTTAACAGAAACATAGTTTGGTGGTCAGGAAATAATACAAGTCTTGTCAGTACAGTACGGTAGTTTTAAGGGGGTAATATACTTTAGTTACATTTGAGTGCCTTGATTCCTCCAATGTATGCCAGGAATTAGTGCTAGATTAACAAAAATAATGGTGACCTGTTACTTGGAATTGTTTGTAGGAGTCAGTTGCTCCAGTTTAACCAGCAGTGTACTACCCTCCTAATGTCTGGAGTATTGAAGACTATAATATTATGTAAAATGGTAACCAATGAATACCTTAGAGTTATTGAAGACTGTGTTCCTAACCATAATAAGTCACTGGACCATCTTTTGGGTACCAAGGTGGATTCTCGGTCTCTTCTAGGGATATAAAATTGATAATAACCATAGTGGTGCTTAGCTCTATCTAGTAACATATACCCTACTGTAGGCATTCATACATGTGTAATTTTTTTGTTAGCCACATTACTCCATATTACTTATCATGAGCCATCAGAGTATCAACCCTCCTTCAGACAGACCGAGGTGTGAGGTTCTCCAAGACACAGCTGAACAAAGGGTCAACATCACTCAATTCTCATAGTCCTCAATTCATTTTCTCTCAATTTTCAAAGATGGCAAAGAAAGCAAAATATTTGTAGGCTTATTTTTGTCTGTTGGCTATATTGCATGTCATAATATTATTCCGAGTGTATCCCATTTATACTTTTTTTTTTAAATTAAGAAATAGAATGAAAACAGGGAAAGCTGCAGGTTTGAATGGATGCACTGTAGAATGTCTGAAATATGGTGGAACAAGTATGATGCAGTGGTTAGTAAGGTTGTTGATGGTATGTTTTGACAGTGGTAAGGTCCTAATAGATTGGGTGAGTGCTTGTGTAGTACCTCTATATAAGGGAAAAGGGGATAGATACCAATGTACGAGTTTCAGGGGTATAAGCCTGTTAAGTGTAGTAGGAAAGCTGTATGGGAAGGTGCTGATAAAGTGAGTCAGAGAGGGTATATAGAGGCTGTGATTGGTGAAGAGCAAGGTGGCTTTAGGAGAGGAAGAGGTTGTATGGACTAGATATTTGCAGTAAGGCAGGTGTGTGAAAAGTATTTAGAGGAAAGTAAAGAAGTAGTATGGGCATTTATGGATCTCAAGAAAGCATATGACAGAATTGATAGAAATGGATTGTGGAAGGTTTTGCAGTTGTACGGACTGGGGGGGGGTGAAAATTATTGAGGTGTGTGAAAAGTTTCTATATGAACAGTAGAGCGTGTGTTAGAGTGGGAAGTAATGTGAGTGAATGGTTCCCAGTAAAGGTGGGACTCCGTCAAGGCTGTGTGATGTCACCATGGTTTAATAATATGGATGGTGTGGTAAGAGAGAGAAATGCTAGGGTGATGGAGAGAGGACTGAGTTTGGTGGAGAGCAGAGGTAGATAGTTGGGCCTTAACCAATTACTGTTTGCTGATGATACGGCATTAGTGGCAGAGACAGAAAAGGAACTGAGTATGTTAGTGCAGGAGTTTGGACGGGTGTGTAGGAGGAGGAAACTGAGCGTGAACGTGGCAAAGAGCAAAGTAATGAGATGTAGGAGGGGAGCAGAGGGTAGATGGATGAATATAATGCTAGATGGTGAAATATTGGAGGAGGTGGAGTGCTTTAAGTATTTGGGGTCAAAGGTGACGGTGGATAGCAAAATAAACGTAGATAAAATTTACAGTAAATGTGGTAGGAAAGGTGCTAGGAGTGATGATAAAACCAATACTGTAACCACATAATTAACTGTTCACTGGCTACACTACCAATTCTTGAGTTCCCCAGTTTAACATTATTTATTCATAACACCTGGGTGATAAAAGAAGAGCAGTTTGATGTCCATAAATAGTTTTGTATACAGTACAGTACATCTGGGAGATAAAAATGTGAAGTGTTGTTTTTTTGTTCATTTTGTATGTTTTGGCTCTTTGTCATATGTGTCTTTGTGTACCTCATAATAATATATCAGAGCAGTATTTTGCAGTTAATGCTATATTTTAAGTATAATAGTCAGTGAATGTCAGAGCAGGGTGTGAGGGATCTTTTTGTATTACTGTACATACTGTACTTTCATAAAAAAGATGCCAAATTGTAAGTTTCAGACATCAGACAGTTGTATATTACTGTTTAAAATAGCAAATGTACCTATTGTACACTAAAGTGTCAAGAATGTGATCGTTGTCCATGAATTTACCCGTGTAAATATTCCAATACTTAATCCATTATTTTTATATCTAATAATAAAAAATGTGTATATATACATGAGTGTGTTTGTTCCTTCCAGTAACACTTTAGGGTAATGGATATAATTTATATTATGTACTCCCCTTTATTATGCACTTGCTTCGTCCCATGTGCCAATCTCATTTTACTTGACTTTTTGGATATTTGCATTTCTGAACACAAAATACAGTAAAAGTCCAAAACTTCAGAATGCTCAATACCAATTATTGCTGATTTTTTTCTAAGAAAAAAAAAAATACAAAATAACAAAAAAATTCCAGTGTACTGTATTGGTATAAATTAATCTTAAAGTAATAGAGTACTGTACAGTACAGTACAGTATAAGATTCATGCCTACCTTATGTGACTCAAGTGTTTGGATTTAACATCTATACATATGGATTACACCTCAACACCCCTGCCCAGGAGGGCTGACTTCATTCTCTGAATATTAGTCATCCTCCACAGGGCTAGAATAAAGATAGTTGTAGGATCTGGTCACTTTCTAGTGGATTTGACGAGATCTGCCCAAGGTGTACTGCAACTGGAGGTTTTTTTTTTTTTTTTTTTTTTTTTTTTTCCCACTGCTGTGTGGACCGCCAGCACACAGGGGGTACATTTCCCATTGCATGCAGCAGTGTCAACTCGCTCCCCCTTATGGTCCCTTCAGGACTGGTCTCGTGGAAGGTGTGGTCCCACTTGTAGCTCTTGTGGTAACGTGGACTTGGGCCCACAGCACTGGCTGTGGGATCAAAGACCTTCTCCCTAATCTCCCTGGTGGTCGGAGGCCCCCAGACTCCCTGGTCCAGTAAGCTCTGGTCCCATTTCCTTGGGATGTGCTTCGGTAGCCCAGGCATATAGGGCCAGCCCCTCCTTTATTTTAATTTGTTTTTTCACTGCGACCAGAGTGTACCAGGGGTCTGTGGGGCAGGAGGCCATTCTGCTCCGGGAGAACATCATCAACAACAACAACCACCTCAACACCTTTGGATATTTCCTGCATTGTACAGGTAACCACAAAAATGTGTTCTGTTTTAATCATTCTAATTAATTAATATATATATATATTTTTTTTTTTTTTTTTTTTTTTTTTTTTCTCTCTCAGAATTTTAGGGCCATTTTTAGGTATACTCCCGTAAGTTCGGAAGTCTCGTGTTCCCCTGCCTCCCGAACTTTCACTGTATTTCAGTGATGGGGACAGAACCCTTTCCTGAAGTTTGTAGTTTCATTTAGCAAAATTTCAGGCCATATGTTAGCATTTTAATACAGTAGGTCAGGCATTGCACGTGTTTTCAATGCACAATTCACCTATTGCGCGAAGAACCCCAAATCAGTACCATTTAATATATTATGTGCGGTGTTTCCACAACTCGCGTTTTTGTGGCCAAGAGTGGCCCAAATCCGCAGTGGTTCCGAGAAGGTTCCTGAAAGGTTTCAATCTGGTTTCCGCGTGAAACTAGCCGCTCCTCCAAACCCACGCAACAACCAGCCGCTTCTCCCTCTCACTCAGTCGGTCTCCCGCTCCCTCGCATCCTGTGTATCCCCCTCTCCATTGTCGCCGACTTGTTGCCCCCAACCCTTCATCCTACCAACAAACACCTGCCATCACCATGCCAAAGGTCAAGCTTAAGGGGAAATTCATGTCGCATGCTCTGAAGCTTCAGGTGATTAAGGAGAGAAAAGAAAACACGTCGATTGGTAAAAAGTTTGGGCTGGCAGAGTCTACCGTATGTACAATAGAATAGGGAGGCCATTATGCAGACTGTGAATAGTTATGGTGCATATGCTCTCAACGGGCAAAGTCGTGCCAGTAGCCCAGCAATCATTATGATGGAGTGGTATCTCGCCATCTTTATTATACATAAGGAAAAAAGGGAGTTACATTATTTGCACTGACATAATGTTTGGTCTTGACATGCTGATCCAATATTACACTGACAGGCACAACGCTGAAAGAAGCAAGAGGAAACAAAACCTAATCACTCATTACCTAGAGGACAACAGGCAAGAAAGGCAAGAACAAGAAGAGATCAATGATAATGTTTCAGTTGTGTCTGCCCTTGACTTTGAAGGGTTTATGGACGAAGTGAATGAGATCAACACTGAACACGGTGCTAGTGGGAGTGGTGGTGTGGGGGCGGGTGAGGGTAGTGGCGCGACCTTGGGAGGAGCAGTGGGGAGGCCGACATAGTGTCACGGCCATCTCTCACTTCTAGTGTGCTTCTGTACTGCTATTTCTTTGCTACTGTGACTCATAATCAAACACAATTACCAAATACTGTACTGTACCCTGCATATTGGCATATAAGATCTCTGTAATTGTCAGTGTTAAGGCCAGTCTACACAAGCGGAGATGTCTGGCGGGCAAATTCTACCAGTCATGCCCGTGAATATTGTCCACACGGCAGAGTCGATGAAGGGACGAACCTGCCCGACGCTGCCAGTAGGTGGTTGAGTGTGGTACGTAAGAGATGTATCAACTTAATTGTTAGTGGTTTAGACCAGCAGATGCTAAGTGGCTCACTGTATGAGTCTTGGGAAGACATCACAATATATTGATGTTAACCGTGCTACAACGAACTGAGAAGTGCAAGGCAAGCCGAATATAGTTCCCTGATGATAACTTGCGACTAGCAGCTTTGTAGCTCCTCAATCCACCGGGCACAGGAAGGTGATTTCACTCAACACGGGTTATAACCTTTCGCTGGTTTGCCCATTAAACGTGCCCGATGACTGGCATGCCCGCTGATCAGCCCTGCTCATGTAGACAGGCCTTTAGGCAGTGGCCGCCCATGAGTAATTTTTCCCATATAAAGATGTATTCATAGTATGCGACTTCTCTTTATGAGAGCGCCTTTGCTGCCCAAATAGGCAAACCTACTGTACTTGTTATTTCAAGTGCATATTGTTGACGGCAAGCTTAAATTTATATGAAAATTTTAATTGTTACTGCCAAACTGTAGACAGCCTAACTTTTGGGTGATAACCTCGCATGGGGGATATTTCTTCTGATAATATGTGCAGTACTTTAAGGGTTTGGGCACTCCTTTGAATCTGAACCACTCCCAGTCAACCGTCTTCCTTTATCCTAACAGGGTCGTTCTGGTCTAGGGCAGCCTTCTTTCTTGCTGTTCAGTGTACTCTTGGGTGATATGTTAAACTATATATATTCCGTGTGTCTATAGAGGGTTTAATAAACATTCATTGGCTAACATATTTATATTTTTCCAATGTGTGAACAAGTACAGTACATGAAGCATGGGTCAGGTCAGGTAAGGTCCAAGCCTAGGTAAGTGACCATTCCTAGCAGCACTGACCTGGGTTAGACTTAACTTTTTAATGTATGTACATAAGCTACAAACTAACAAACCTTTTTCTTAGCTTGATGGTGCATTGAGGGTTGCATGATAATATGCTGTCATATATCCCTACTTAATTCTTCCTTGTCTGTGTTTGTAATGTATAATTTCTATTATATTCATGATTCCAGTCTAATATTAATCATGATAATCCTAACATTTTAAAGCTTATTCCAAAAACTTTGAAATATTGCACGGTAGTCTCCACTACTTTTTGTAATCATAAAAACCTCTTAGTCTTCTGTTAAGTTGCAATTTTTTTTTTTTTTTTTTTTTTAATGTCTTTTTGCTTTTACAATAACCCATACATATTTCTACAATTGATCTGTGAACAGAAATGAATTACAGTACAGTGATGTATAATTTTGTTGCCTTAATTACACTGTATATTATGTTGTTTTCTTTTAAGTATGCAAAGGTTAGTGTTTCACATTCTCTTTGAAACATAAACCTTCAGAAATTGGCACAAGTGTTAAATTATAAATTGTGAAATTACTGTACTTATGTTAGAATGTTACTGATGAATTCAGAGACGTTTAATGTTTAAAAAAATTCACAAGTTCTCCTCCAACAGTAATTCATTTTTCAATGAAAATTCATTTTTCCAACTGATGTTTTATGTTGAGCCACTGGGTTTTATTGACTGTAATACTGCGCATATCACATAAGCGTTTATTTTGGTGGCAATTAACAATAATACAGTATTACAGCATATCACGACCTATATTTAGGGGTGGGAAACAAAACAATGATGCAACCTAGATCAAATTGATAGTTTCAGAGCTATACAGTACCATATTGTAGCCTAATTGGCTTTGTGGTCTATTGAAAAATATATTCTGGTGAATGTTAATGCAGCTGAAAATTCTTAAAGGCACAGCCAAGTAAAGTCTTATCATATACCATAATTATTAAAAAATATGGGGAAGCAATAGATAATAAATATAATCATGATACTACTAGTGTAAAGTTATAATACTTAAGGAATACAAAATACTGTACATTAGAATAATATAAGCTATCAGTGTCATATGCATTTAAAATTTAACAAATGAAGATCATGATATGCTGTACTTTTTTCTTGTGCCATTATCTTTTTACAACAGCTAGAGCTATACATTATTTTATAAACTGCCATGAGACCTAATACAACATACATTAACAGTAAACTTAAGGGGGTTCGGGAATAGGGGGACAGGCTTGGGGGCGGGTTAGGGGGGTGCGTGAGTAGGGGACAGGCTTGGGGGGGGTTATGGGGGTGCGTGAGTAGGGGACAGGCTTGGGGGGGGTTAGGGGGGTGTGTAAGTAGGGGACAGACTTGGGGGGTGCGGGAGTAGGGGGACAGGCTTGGGGGGGGGTTAGGGGGTGCAGGAATAGGGGACAGGCTTTCTACCCCCCCCCAGCCTGTCCCCCTACTCCCGCACCCCCTTAAACTCACATTACAAAGGGATTGTTGAGTCTCAGGTAACCTATAATAAGTCTTTGCTATATCTCAAGACACCATTAGATTTTGCTGTTAGACAATAAGTATCAATTAATGACACTGATGGAAATCTATCATAGTATTGCAGATAATAAGTGCCTGTGGCATGACTCAATTGTAATTCATTATTTAATCACCTTTACTACTGTAGTTTTTAAATTGGTGCAATAATTGTAACATCAGTTTAAAATACATTTATAAAAAAAAATGTATAAAACAATGCTATAGTAATTACTGTATACTGTACAGCTGAGCAAGTAGAAAATACAAGTAAAATATTAGTGTATATGGTCACATCTGGCTACCACTCAAAATTTCAGTCAGTCATGTTCCACTTTACATTGACTCTGGAGGCTTAGTGATTCATCGATAAAAGTACCAGGGTTTACTACAAAGAACTGAAAGATATTGCCATATACACTCATATTTTCATGCACTTTCTACCTGCTCAACTATACCTAGCAATATATATATATATATATATGTGTAATACAACCACTCTGATTCTTATGATATACCGGTATCTTTTATGCTAATATGAAAGATACTTATAATTTCATATATACTTATGTGAACCTCTCAAACACAATGATTAGTTAGATGTAAACCTGTATATGTATAAGACTTAAAAGGCTAGTATTACATGATGGTAGTTGCTGGTAATATGTCTGGTAACTAGTGATATGTGGTACAAATATCAAGATGCAACATTCAATAGTCTAGGGTATATACAGGGGGTCAGGGAGAAGCTGTCTGTCGGTCATGTCGCACATACACACAGCCTGCCAAAGACGAATAACAAGACAGTATCAGATATACCAAAATGCAGTAACAATTTCTGAACTGAAAGCTTTCTATATATGAAAACCCAGTGTTACTGTAGTAGGCTAACATTATTATGAATGAAAACAATGTAAATAAGAAAAGTACAATCGCAGACTATGAAAAGTCTACCCCCTCTTCTGACCCTGAGAGGAGGCCTGTGGTTTTTCTGCACAACGGCTCATCCAAACTATTACTGACAACACACACATGAGGGTCCGTGGTGTATGTTGGTGCGTGTGTTGTCAGTGATAGATTTACTGAGCCGTCATTCAGAAAAATCACAGGCCTCGTCTCAGGGTCGAAAGAGGGGGTGGACTTTTCATAGTCTGCGATTGTACACCCACCTACAAAAGCGCTGTCGCCTCACCAAACGGTTCTTGAAGTTTGGGGTTTAATGTCTCGTGAATCGAAACACCATACACAACATTTTCCAATTGTGAAGCTTGTGGGGTTCATGACTCTGCGGATGAGGCGACAGCGCTTTTGTAGGTGGGTGTACATAAGCACATACTGTGTAACTTGCTATAAAACTACAAACATTTCAAATCTACATCCGTGTTGCCTCTGGTTGAAATTGGTCCTTGGCAGAAATATCATCATGGCAGACGAGCACAGTCACAGTCGGCAATTTATAAGGTTAGCTACAACCATCACTGTAAATTTCTGCTGTGTATAAGTACTTTTTGGATTTTTAGAACTCGGTGATAGTTTGTGTACAAGGAAAATATCACTAATTCTCATATCCCCTGAAAGGTCTTAAAAACGTCAGAAATTTATACCGGTCAAAAGAAAGAACGAAATTGGCACCAGTGAGCACAGTATGCTAAACTGTTATTGTATAATTCGTATTGAGGTGGTTTGTTGACTGCAGGTAGAGCAATTCTGGCTTTCCGACAGCTGGTTTCTACAGGACTGTACATTGTAAGGGAATGCAGGATGGTGCTCAGGGGATGTGGAGGGTGAGAGACTGGTAATTCCTGAAGGTTAGGGAGGGTGAGGGTTTCTGTTTAAAGGTGAAGGAGGGTGATGAGTGAAGGTATAGGACTGAGGAAGAGGGCTGCTTTGATGAATGAAGGTGACAGGGCTTGGTAGGTGGATTGAAGTGCAAGCGCTGGGCAGAGAATTATTGAAGATATGTGTACTGGAGAGACAAATGAAGGTAGTTGCAGCTGTTAGCATGATACTGTGGTCATAAAATGCAGGGAAAGGTAAGGTAGGGTAAGATAAACCAAAACAGTGAAGGATAAGGATTAGATACATTTAAAAGAAAGCCAAGACAGGAAAGTAAGGCATGACATGGTTAGGGTAGGTTTAGGAAAGGCCGGGCTGGATGAGGCAAACCAAACTACCTGTTTGGTGCCTGACACAAACACACACACACGAGGTCTCTTGAGGTATATGAGAGGTCCTATACAGAGGGCATCAACAAAGCCCTCGATCACTTTCTCACATATGGTACACATGGGAACAGGCTTCTATGTACTGTTGGCTGCTATGTCCCAGTGGCTGCTATGTACCACTGGTGGCTGTTATGTACCACTGGTGGCTGTTATGTACCATAAACCAAATAAGCTATATAGGGTATTTATCCAGTATATTGACATTTTGTAGCAGTGTTGCCACATCCGGCTGTCCCGGTAGTTTGCCTCGGTCAGGTCCTGGTACTTTACCATGGTTATTTCCCGGTAGTTTGCCCAGGTTAGGTTCCGGTAGTCTGCTGCGTTCTAGGTTAGGTTAGGTAAGGTCAGGCTAATTTCAAAATGCCCCATTTGAATATGACCTATCATGGAAATGGGGCATTTGCGAAGAAAATCGTCTTAGAGTGGAGCCGGTACATAGCAGCCCTGCAATGGTACGTATATGCCAAAGCGGTGGTACATAGGAGCCCGTTACATAGGAGCCGACGGTACATAGCAGCTAAGAAGCGTACACATACACAGAGGCATGGACACACACACATATTCAGTATATATATAAACATTTGCTTAAACAACTATTTATACTCGAGTGATACTAAGAAATGTAAATAAGCAGTCCGTCATTATATATATCAGTAAACTCCCTTCTTGAATACGGGACAACCACCAATGATTTGTCTCAGGATTTACAGGGCCCATTGAACCATGTGCAAAACTTAAAAACTTTGTGGGCTTAGTGATGGTATTATTGGTACGATATAATATGCACAGAGTATAATTGGAGACATAGTACACTCGCAATCCAAAATTTGTATCCATGTCTTGTTGAAGTTTCGAATCATTTGGCATACTAGTGAACCAATTATAACGCTTATCCTGTTTCATATTTGTATCCAGGTCTTGTTGAAATTTCGAATAATTTGACATACTAGTGAGCCAATTATAACGCTTATCCTGTTTCATATTTGTATCCAGGTCTTGAAGTTTCGAATCATTTGACATACTAGTGAGCCAATTATAATGCTCATCCTGTTTCATATTTGCTTGAGCTCATTTACTCCTCAATCAATCTATTCGAAACAAGCCTTGATACATATTTTGGATTGCGAGTGTACCAGCAAGCCTTCGACTCAGCTTGCCGATACCCCATAGAATTACAGGCGTAACTTTAGGGCCAGGTTCAATCTTAACTACAGTATACACTTTACTATAGTACCATACTTCCCCTAATGATTTTTTTCTTTTTTTTTACAGACACACATACACAGAAACCCTGAAAATCTTTTTGTTTTTTTCTTCTCATACTCCAGTCTAACCTCTCCCTCTTACCTCATCTTATTTTCTTTCACCTCTTTTTCACTTTTTTCCTCTCTCGCATCTTTCTCCACCTCATTCATTCTATTTCATCTTAATTCCTATATCCCTTCCCTCTCATCTCTTCCTCCACCTTACTCGTTCTATTTTCTCTCACCACTTCATTACTTTTTCGTCTTCCTCCTCCTCCCTATTTTCTTCCTCCTCCTCCTCACTTGTATAATTCTTTTTTTAGATAATCTTTCTCCACACTCATGCAATCCCTGTCATTTTGGTGTCAATAAATCCCTATGAGCTTGGTGCTAGTTCCCATTGTAATAAACATATTTGTCATTGCCGTGCACATCATTGTATCGTGAATAATTTATAGTAAACTTGCACTGTTCCTTCTTTCTCCCTCTTGCCAATTAGGGACTGAATGAAGGAAGAGGAGAAAGTGTGAAGTAAAAGAATATGAAGAGATGAAGTAAATGGCAAGTAAGCAACGAGGAAGAGCTGGAATAGTTTGACAGAAGATTTCTACACTACCCATTCTGCTACACTGAGAGACAAAAAGGAATGGCTGAGGCGGAGATGGGAAGACTGAGCGAGAGTGACACACTATGGAAGCTACGGTAAACAGAAGAGAGGGACTGGGAAGAAGATAGAGACAACCAAGAAGAAGGAGAGAAACCCAAAGCCAGGAAGACAGACAGAAGGAGGAGCTGCACTGAAGATGAATATTGACGAAGAGGAGGAGGAGGATGAGGAGGACGAGGATGAACCCCCATTCCCTTCCATTCTCGTCAGGATGCTGTTTTCTTCCTTGCTGGTGAGGTAAGGGGGTCCGGGAGGGGGTCCTGTCTGATCGCCCTCCATCCACATGACTTCCCCTGCATGATCCTGGGTGGGGAGAGGCTGGATAGGCGGGAATGGACTCGGTGACTCCTCTTCCACCCTGTTGGTTTCAATGTAGCTGGGCATTCGTGGGGGTACGGTGGTCGTGGGCAGTGGAACATCTGGACAAGAAGAAAGGTTTGTAATGTTTCTGTAAGTTGCAAGAAAGTTACGCCTGGAAGATAGAACTAAACTGTTAAATTATTCTCAGGCATCATAATGATGACTTTGAGAAAGAAAACTGTAATATCGTCTTCACTCACTTGACTGGCAATAAGTAATGACATTTTAAAGAGATCTGGATCCAGGAATTTTATATTTATTTGTTTATAATGAAAGTTAAATATTGGTGGTGGTGCCAGTCATCTTCACACCTTTTGTTAGGGGGGGGGGATGCTCACCCTCTCTCGTACATACATTACTGTTATCAAAATGTCGTACAACTAACGTGAAATAAGCCCAATTTAATTCTACCAACTCAATCTAGGTAGACACTATTAATTCTAGCAATTAATCACGATAAAACTATAACACTTATTGTGTGCAATATTATATATAAATATATTAATATTGAGAAAGAGTGAAAGAGAAAGAGAGAGTAAAGATGGAGGAACAATAAGAGTAAACAGGAGGGAGGGCAGGATAATTAGGTGGTCACGGTGGCTGGTTGAGGCCACTCCCCGTGGAATGGCTTCACCTCCCCCTCCCCCCCCCCCTCTCTCTCGCTCTCTCTCTCTCTCTCCCATCTAATGTCTGTTTGTCTCCATTTCTTGTCTATGTATTTCGTTTCTGTTTCCAATCTATATGTATTATCTTATTATTCCCAGTTAACTATACGTTTCCTCTTGTTTTACCTCCTCTCCTTCCTTCCTTCCTTCCTTTCTGCTAGTTCCTTACTCTCCCTGACCTTCCAAGCGGCCTTCATACCTCGCATGAGTACTTCCCTCCTTCTCTGTCTCCCACTGTCTCACATTCATCCATTTTCTCTTATTTCTCCTCTCAATTTCCCTCCCTTTCCAACCTTTATCGTTTTCTCTATCTATGCATGTTCCCCTCGTTGTTTAACTTATGCTTTGTACTTTTTCTTACCCCCCACTTCCTTTCCCTTCAACTACTCTTACATCTCCCCTTGTTCTGGATTTTATTAATTATCTATTCCCATTTTTCATTCTTTTTCTTATCTTCTTTTCCTTTCCCTTAATTTTTCCTCCAATCCCTGTCTATATTCCATCTGAACTGCATTTCTCATCTCTTTCCAATATTCTTTTTGTATCCCACCCCAGATTTCCTTCTTTAATTTCATTTTTCCTCCCAATCTTCATCCCCATTTTCCTTCCTTTTCATCCCCCATTTTCGTTTACCTCCATTCCCCATCTCCCCTTTCGCTTCCTATGTTGTTCTTCCCTATTTTTTCCCTTCTCTCTCCTGGACTCACAGTAAACATTCCATAACTTCCTGAAATCATGAATGAACAGACTCACAGTAAATTTTAATGGTAGAGTCGACCTCCCCAATAGAGTTCTTGGCGACGCAGGTGTAGGGGCCGACATCTGCGACGGTGAGGTTCCTAATGGTGAGTCTCATGTGCACTGAGTAGCCTCCAGGTTTGCTGTGGGTTTCACTCACGTTGTACCGCGTAGACGACATCAACATCTCTCCTGGAGGGAAGGGGAGAGACATCAGTACTTTCATCTGCACCCTAACTCTTTATTCATATAATACATATATCTCTTTCTTTTTCGTTCACGACATAATGCGGACATCAGTACTTTCATCTGGTATGCCCAATCTCTATGTTGTTATTATTATTATTATTATTAAAATAGACCAGAGAGAGACAAAGCTGGGAAAGAATGCAAGCATTCTACCAATCCGAGGACAACAGCCCCATGAATCCAACCTGAAGAAAAGAAGAGAGTTTAGAGAAAGAGAGATGAGTAGTTAGCTTAATAAAAACATATTAGCCCTAGTCTTGAAGCTAACCAGTCCTACACCATCAAAGACAGATTCACCAAAGCCATTCCACAGAGACACTGACCTAGGGACAAATGATCGACTGTACTGACAGGTTCTTTAAAGACCTTCCCCACAATCTCCCTGGCGGTCGGAGGCCCCCAGATTCCCTGGTCCAGTAAGCTCTGGTCCCATTTCCCTGGGATGTGCTTCGGTAGCCCAGGCATATAGGGCCAGCCCCTCCTTTATTTTAATTTGTTTTTTCACTGCGACCAGAGTGTACCAGGGGTCTGTGGGGCAGGAGACCATTCTGCCCCGGGAGAACATCAACAACAACCAAGACGAAGTAGTCTCCTGAAGACAACACTGAGGCGGGGAGCTAGGACATCAGCCATCTGTTTAAAGAACAGAGGAAACATTCCCAAGGGGTCAATACCACCATAAGAGTCCAACTCATGAAGGAGTCTTTTAACTTCCTTTGACCTAAAGACAAATGAGGAGAGACCAGGACAGGGGTGACATGTGGAGGGCAACTCTACAGACTCCCTAGACTACTTGCTATCAAAGTGAGCTGCAAGCAATGCAGCCTTACCACCGGGCTCATACACCAGGCTACCACCGTCACCAACCAAGGGGGGGAGTGAAGAGTCTGACCCAAATACAGCACTCTTCAAGGTAGACCACCATTTATGTGAGCTCCGAGCATTCAGCAACACATCCCTGGCTCCAATATTGAACCGTTGCTCGGCCTCCGCATAGACACCATTAGCCATTCTTTGGCACTCAATAAACTCATCCCACTTTGCTCTGCAACGATCACGAGTCCACCTACACTAGGCACCCTGCTTAAGATCAAATGAGGCCCTACACTCATCAGTAAACCAAGGTTTATTACTTGCACACAGGAATGATCTTCTTAGACACATGTTGCTCTATTACCTCAGACAAATGCTGATTCAGCAACTCTACTGAATTATCAGCAACATATATGACATGCCATGGAAACCCATGCACAGCTCCACAAACTGCATTCCAATTAGCACGATTTTTCAGAAGCACTTACCTCCTCACACACAGGTTTGGAACTGATTGGGCAGTGGAAACCTTCACAGAGAGAGAAGAATGATCTGAACGTCCAATTGGTGCGACCACAGCTACTTCCACTAGATCCGGAACATCAGTCATCACCAGGTCAAGGGTTCCACCTCTCACATGGGTTGGACCAACAACCAATTGGTCACAGCCAGAGACCAACGAAAAATCCAAAGCAGCAACACCATGACGAGTCGTTGAGGACCCTAGCCATTCCTCATGGTGCACATTGAGGTCACCCATGAAGACAAATGACGCACGACTGTCCTCCGCTTGTACCCTAGCCATTTATGTTAACAAACAGTCATATATACCGTCCTCCAGATCTGGGTTCCGATACAAGCTGTAAAGATAAAAGTTAAACCGTCTCCCATATACTCTCAAAACCATCATCTCACAGCAACCACATTCAAACTTTTTCTGTCTAAAACAACCAAAACCATCTCTAATATAAGAGGCTACCCCACGAGACTGCAGCAACTCCCCACGTTACAGCAGAACAGGTCGACCAAAACCAGGAATCCATAATTCCGACTAATGACGCTTGTCAGAAACTAGGGTTTCTGAGCATAACAGCACATCATAATGGGGGGCAGCCAGTCAAATCAGCAAGATTCCCAGATAAACCACGCACATTCGAGCAAAGTACTCTGCAGCACCGAGGAGGAGGACGTCTCAGACCTGGGTTTAACTCCACATCCGGAAACCTAAGTTTCAGGGAAACAAAAAAAAAAAAAAAAAAACAGATAAGAGAAAACCCATAAAACTAGGACTCTGGATTCATAACACAGATACAAATAATACTGGAGGGGCAGTAACGATGGTAAAGAAGCCGCCACCACCAACTAGTCCCATAGCCCTACCCAGACAACATAGGATTGGCGGGAAAATAATGAAGAAAGAGGAAGAGAAGCATATGCCAAGCCCGGTATGGAAGGGAGAGGAGAGAGTTGGAGGAAGATAGGGCTTCCCATTATGGCTTCAACTCTAAACCTCATCTCAGGGATGCCGTTGGTCCACTAAAAAGGTGGACTAATCCGCCTTCGGAACAGCATTTCCTCTGTTGGTGGTGTGGGGGAAGGTGGATGGACTCGGAGGAAGAGAAAATCAGTCCTATACTTTCTTCTGTAAAGCCCTAAATATATATAGAATATCTTTGTCATTCTTTCTTGCCCCCATGGTGCAAGTCTATTTTTTATGATTCATTATTATTGTGATGCTTAATTACCCTTTGATTCTTTCTTCCTGTCACTCACCTTAAGGGGGTGCGGGAATAGGGGGACAGGCTTGGAGGGGGGGTTTAGGGGGGTGCGGGAGTAGGGAACAGGCTTGGGGGGGTTGCGGGAATAGGGGACAGGCTTTCTACCCACCCCAAGCCTGTCCCCTTATTCCCAAACCCCTCCCAGCCTGTCCCCTACTCCCGCACCCCCTTAATCTTTCTTCTCCCCTTTCCACATTTCTCACCTAGCACTTCTCTCTTCTCACCTGCACTATTCTGCCAGAAGGTGACCGGCTTGGGTGAGGCCTCCACTTTACACTCGAGGGTCACATCAATGCCATATGGTGCCCCGATCAGCTGGTTGGGCACATGGATGATGGGGTGGACTGTGAACAGGGTCATTCTTAGTAAAACACCAAAACATATTTAAGGGAGAAGGTTTGTGTTAGTAAATCTGGAGCAACTGAATCCTCCAAACTATTCCAAGCAACAGAACATCATGGCATACTTTGGAGGAATCAAGGCACTCCAATGTACCAAAAGGGAATTACCACCATAAAGTAAAGATAGTGAGGTGAACTGTGGACAGGATCAGTCTTAATAAAATAATAACCATGAAAATTGCAAAGGAGACATGATTGCTTGCAAGTTAACTGTACAAAATATGATCAAGTTTTGCTACAAAATGAAATAAACTGTAAAAGGAACTGTGCTCATTTCGGCGAATTAGCATAACTCCATTATTTCACCATGATAGTGTTTATTCTTGAAAATCTGCAAATCAGAGATGGAGGGAAAAACATGTAGCAGAAAACAAAAAGGAGAGGATAATGTAGGAGAGGATAACAAACAGAAGAAAGGTCAGAAAAGGAAATGACACCAAATTACGGAGAACAAAGAGCAGTACAGTGCAGATGAAAACAACAGTAGAAGACAGATCAGGAAAGTAATGGAGAGCAAGAGGGCAGAACTGGAAGAAGAATAATATGCAGGAAAGGAGAATTGAAGGATGGACCCAGTGTGACTATGGATACTTACAGTGGACGAGTAGGAGGATGCGTTTGGAGACCTGTGGAGGGACCTTGTTTTGGGCGATGCAGAGGTAGGCACCCATGTCATCCCTGGACACATTGGGTAGGTCCAACTCCTCTCCCTGCCATGATTCTCCTGACATCACACGGCACGGTACACCACACCACACATCACATGGTACGTCACACCACACCATGCCACACCACACAGCACGGCGTACGGTACAGTAGGGTAGGGCAGGGAAGGTCAAAACACCACGGGAAACAGCAAAGAAAAAAATAACAATTAAATATATGAACTATTACACATTTAAGTTTTATTAAGATGTATACTCATATGTATTGATGTGCATACGATACTAATGTTGAAGAAACAATCTGATGATAAAATGTTTAAGTTTAAATGTTTCCAAGTCATATTCTGTTCCTACTAAGCCAACCTATGACAACCCCTCCCCATCTATGGTACCCACTGTTCCTACCAAGACAACCTCCCCTTATCTCTCTTAAAATAAGCAGTCCTTCTCCCCCCCATGGTACCCTCTACTCCTACCAAGACAACTTGCCCTCCCCCTGTTTGGTACCCACTGGGCGTTGTGGTGCGACCATCTGTGACCATGATGTTAGCAGAGTTCTCTCTGACCCACGTGATGGAGGGCTTGGGATGTCCATTGGCCACACACTTTAGGGTGGCCCGCTCCCCCTCGGTGGCCACCACGTCACCGCTGCTCTCGTTGTCGTCGATCTCTGGCGGCCTCAACACCTCCAGGAACCCCATCTGTCGGACAATGATAAGTTAAGAAGGTACAGTCGGCCTCAGGAATTCATATACATCACTGTGACATCAAGAGTTCATTACAACTAGAAAATTTAGTACATTAATTTCCTAACTCCAAACGTTTCTTGTAATGTTCTTTGGCTAATATTTGAATTAGTCAGCAGAACAATCCCAATAGTATGTGCAGAACAAAGACCCATTTTTAACCAATACTCTGTGTACGAATTTCTGAGGCCGACTGTACCTGGAAGATTTTACCGCCCATTTAAAGGCTTCTAATTCCTTCATAATTGTCAGAAATAAACTTCTTTGGAAAAAACTAACAGACCTATTAAATGTTTACCTCTAAGGAAAAAGCCTCGATGACACCTCACCACTGGTGATCTATAAGGTATGACAGCATCACATTATATGGTGTTTATTTGGTCTGATTGTTTATTGCAACCCGTCATTCTACTTCCATTTGTCGACTGTCGAGGTAATATTAACTTAATGGAATTGTAGAGAAGTGCACATGTACATACTTTCTCACATTCCATGCAAACCAACATTATTCACTTATATGAATATATATCATCTTGAGATTACAAGTAACAGTATCACACAGGGCCTTAGTTCCCGATTGGGAACCATTCTTCTAGATATATCCTGATGAAGACATTTAAATTACTAATTTGACATATTATTATTCGATATAAACTTTGAATAATCAACTATTTAATTTCTCTCACAAGTAGCAACCCAACATCTGCACCACGACTGCAAGCGAAAATCGTAAGTTACAACCCACCACCACCAACAACAACAACCCGCCATCACCAACAACAAGAATTCACCATCATCCAAACCCTGTAACACAACATGTTGGTATGTACTTTATGGAAACCCAGTTGTTTATTCCTCGGGGAGTCATAATTTTTGTGTGCATTAGCGGGTGTATGACAATGTGGTCGTACAGGGGAGTACTATAGTATGGCACGAAACACACCTCCTTAGTACAGGTGTTATTTTGTGAGACTTTATGGGAATCAGTCTAATTCTAAAGTAGTGTCCCTTACAGAAGTTGTCAGGAAACAATCACTTAGTTGGCTTGTGGTAGAGAGAGTATTCGGTAAAATCTCATTGACCTATAATGGATCATGTGTAAAATCACTATAATGTATATTGGGTTGTATTCCACACTGCACCTCAAGCCAGGCAACTCTACCTTAGCCACCTCACCCCACACACCCTCCTTACCTCATTATCACCTCGCCACACCACAGCATTTCACCACACGCCCCATTCATTATCTTCACTCCTCCACCCCAATCCCACATCTCATTACCACCCCACACCACCCTACCATCTCGCCCCACACCTCCACCTCACCCCCACAGCCTCGCCCCACACCTCCACCTCACCCCCACATCTCATTATCACCCCACCCCACCATCTCGCCCCCACACCACCTCACCCCCACATCTCATTATCACCCCACCCCACCCCCTCATTATCACCCCACCCCACCCCCACATCTCATTATCACCCCACCCCACTATCTCGCCCCCACACCTCCACCTCACCCCCACCCCCACAGGCTCTCGGACAGCAACTTTTCCCAGGGGCTGTAAACTGTGTGTCGCTACCATCGGAATCATAAATGAAACGATAAAGTTATAATTGGGGGGACGAGAGACATCTGCCGACCTCTCTCTGTCCCACTCACCACCCACCATCCCTCCCTACCTCGATCCTCTCTTTTGTCCCTCCCCACCCCCCACCTCATTCCACTCTACCAACCCCTCCCTCAGTGACACCTCTCTTGCCTCCCCCCTCTGACCCCCCCCCCCCACTGTGTTCCTCTGCAGTGGGTGATAATTATGTTAAAAAAAAAAGTATCAGTTCACACTATATTTTGAAAAAAAAACATTTTATTTTTGAAACCTAGGGTGAAGTGTATTAATAAATTTGGTTTGATATCAGCCTCCTCCTGTTTTATGATAAGGATTTTAGTTATTAGTTTGTGTAGAGTCGCGGTCCGTAGCACCTACATATTTTTAGGATTATTTCCAATCTATGATATGGCCTCCAAACGGTTTGATGTTTACCGGTATCTGTGTTATCTATCTCGTTAGGGTTTGGTCAAGTTTCTAAGGTTAGGTAACAACTGATCACCTGAACGTATAGTCACGAGCACTAATAAGTATACAGGTTTGGTAGAAGCTTTGAACAGTCCAATTCACCCAAGAACTAATTCCAATGAAGATCTTATGGTGTATTTATTTACTGTCTCCAGGTATTCGAAGCACACCTGGATACTTATTAGTGCTCGACCCCCCGACATCCACCCATCAGAATCCTCCCTTCCCTGTGAGGACAGAGTCCACCTGGCCAGGTTGAGAAGCGGCCATCATCCGGCTCTTCTGACATATCAAAAGAAACTAGATGGAGCCATCACAGATACCTGCCCAGGATGCAACACAGCACCCCATTCTATTAAACACATTATGGAAGACTGCAACGCACACAACAACACAACATACACTCACTGAGGGCACTGTGGGAAAGCCCGGTTCAAGCCATAGCCTTCCTCAAGCGCTCGGGGCTGCTCGGTCAGACAGCTTGAGCAACTTCAACAGCAACAACAACAACAACTTATTAGTGCTCTTGACTGTACAGCTCTGGTCATAATTTCGAGCATAATGAACGTGGAAGGAACGAACCATTTTCTATGTTTCACTTAATTTCCGACGATATCCCAAGGAAAGAGGCACTTATCACTCTGCTTTTACTTCCCACATTGATTTAAGACGTGCATTTGTATCTACCCACACCACGTCACTCTATGCAAGGCCTCAGGGACCCTCCAAATATATTGTGTGATCCTACCAGAGTAGTGTAATGGTTCGGGTTGAGGAGCAGAGAGTTTTTCACCAGTGTCATGTTCCGATGGAGAAAAGAAAACAAATGCTTCTGTGACCTAAACCATGTGATGATGCTGACCTCCGGCTGCAACTGTACATTCTCTTCTTGAGGTGTGTCCAAGTTGTGGCTGGTTGGTGTGTGATCAGTATTCCCCGTCCCTCGACCCTGGTCTAATTCTTTGATAATTCTGGGTCTTGTTGTGGTGATATGTGGACGTGAGCTGTGGCCTCTCTCTCTCTCTCTCTCTCTCTCTCTCTCTCTCTCTCTCTCTCTCTCAAAAGTAGCAGTCGGAAGATATTCTCTCTCTCTCTCTCTCTCTCTCTCTCTCTCTCTCTCTCTCTCTCTCTCTCTCTCTCTCTCTCTCTCTCTCTCTCTCTCTCTCTCTCGTTACCCACCCAGGCTTATACCAACAAACAATTAAGGCTGGTTTGGACCACACACACAAACAGACAACAAACCCAAGTGGTTATGATTGGGGAGGAGGCTCACAGTTGGTGGTAAACAAGACTCTATTTATTTTACGTATCTATGTTTAATTGCCACCTCTAAAGATAAACAATGAGTACCGAACAAATACACAGAGAAGAGGAGGAAGAGGAGGAGGAGTGTGCTGCCCGTAACTCTGAAACCATAGAACAAAATTGTGTTGGTGTATTTTTTAATTAATTATATATATATGTGGGGGGAGAAGTGGACGACTGAAGGACTGCTACTGTGATTCCTCCAAACTTATATGCTACGAAACGAATACCCTGTTGTTGTTGTTGTTGTTGTTGTTGTTGTTGTTTATACTGAGGTAGTCTGTGTCCTTCATGGCATTGTTTGGAGGAATATGTAGCCTTCCAATTTACCGACAACGGAGTACCCCTATTTATCTTTACACACACAATTTTTTTCTGTTTATTCGCGGCCGGCTGAATTTTATCTGAGTATGTCCTTAGTGCTTTGTGAATTATACGAGAGGGAGGGAAGGGAAGGGAAGGGAGAAGCCGGTGTAGATAGATGGTACACATGAGGGGAGGAGGGGGCCGAGTTAGTGGTGTGGAGAATAGGCCTAGTAGGGAAGGAAAGTAGGAAGGAAGGGAGGGTTGGAGGGAAGGGGGGAAGAAAGGGGGGAAGAAAGGGGGGAAGGAAGAATGGAAGGGAGGGAGGGGGGAAGGAAAGAGGGAGGAAAGAATGAAGGAAGGAAGGGGAAAAGGATGGCAGGAAGTGGAAAAGGATGGAAGGAAGGGGAAAAGGATGGAAGGAAGGGGGGAAGGAAGGAAGGAAGGAAGGAAGGGGGGAAGGATATAGGGAAGAAAGAAATGGAGGGAGGGAGGGAAGGAAGGAAGGAAGTCAGGGAGGGAGGGAATGAAGGAAAGAAGTTATGAGAGTAAGGGTGGACCAGCGTGGGAAATAAAAGAATTGGAAGAGAAAGGAAGTGTTAGGAGTGAGAGAAAATAAACAACTTCTCTCCTTCCCCTTCATCTCTAGGTATCTCTCACCCACACTAGACTACTTCTCACACTTCTTATCCTCTTCTTTTCTTCCTCCTCCTCCTTTCTCCACAAAAATTATTACCCCCCCCTCCTCCTCCTCCTTCCTTCCTTCCTCCGTCCACCTCCTCTCCAACCTACTCCTCCTTCCCCCCCCCCCCCCCACCAACACCCCTCTTTCCCCTCACAGCTGTCCCCCTCAAAAAAAAAACAAAAACAAAACAAGAACGATAAACAAAACAACAATTATTTCCCCGGCCCGCGTCCACTCTTGATTAAACCACATAAACCTTCTTACTGGACCCCCTTACCCCCGTCCCATTCCCTCCCATCACATTCCCCCCCGTCCCATTCTCCCCGTCCCATTCCCTCCCATCCCATTCCCCCGTCCCATTCTCCCCGTCCCATTCCCTCCCATCACATTTCCCCCGTCCCATTCCCTCCGTCCCATTCCCTCCCATCATATTTCCCCCGTCCCATTTTCCCCAGTCCCATTCCCCCCATCCCATTCCCCTCGTCCCATTCCCCTCGTCCCATTCCCCCCGTCCCTCTACCATACACCACGTCCATATTTCAAGTTGTTTTATGTGTCTGTTTTTGTTGATTGTGTTTGATGTTGTTGTTGAGGTCTGTAGTTTGTTGTTTGTTGTTTCTCCCAGTATGTGCATGTCTGAGCGTCTCCTAGTAAGTAAATAAGTAAGTAAGTAAGTACCCTTTTCACGTCACCCAATAATAATATGTACAGTTGGACACATGAATGGGTGGTAGGTACAGCCCAGGTGAAATATACTTGTCCCATTTGAGTAACCAGTGTCTATTATCAGCTAGGTACTTGCTTTTTATTACCATCCTCAATACTGACTTCTTCTGCCCCTGATGTCTCCTATCTGGCACTAAGGAACCTAATTGATATTGGGAGAAATTGACCATCTTTCACTTGGGCTGTACCACCCATTCATGTGTCCAACTGTACCTGTATAATTCTATAGTTAACGTCACTATCACAAGTATCCAGCCAGTGGTATACCCCATATTCGCTGCCAACCAAACATACAATTAGTCAGTAAGTCAGTAAATAAGTCATTGAGTTAGTTAGTTCATTCAGTCAGTCAGTCAATCATTCAGTCAGTAATTCATTCATTCATTCATTAAGTCAGTAATTAATTAATTCATTCAGGCAGTCAGTCAGTCAGTCAGTCATTCATTAAGTCAGTCATTCATTAAGTCAGTCAGTCAGTCAGTAATTAATTCAGTCAGTCAGTCAGTCAGTCAATCATTCATTCAGTCAGTCATACAGTCCGTCAGTAAGTCAGTAATTCATTCAGTCAGTCAGTCATTCATTAAGTCAGTCAGTCAGTCAGTAATTCATTCATTCAGTCAGCCAGTCAGTCAGTCATACAGTCCGTCAGTAATTCATTCAGTCAGTCAGTATCCTTTTATCACCAACCAATAACAACTAAATTTCTCTTTCTTCTGTCGTTCCTCTCACACATCTCTCAATCCCTTCTCCTTACTTCTTCCTCCTTCCCTCCGTCATTCTTCTTTATCTTCCCTTCTTTCTTATTCTTCTTTCTCCCTCCTATATCTCCTCTCACGTTCCCTTCTCTCTCCTTCCTTCCTTCCTCTTTTCCGTCCCTTCGTCATCATCTTCCTCCTCCACACTTTATCATTTTTCTGTTCTCACTCGCATTTTGTCTCCTTCCCTCCATTTTTCCGTCCCTCCTCTTTCTCTTCCCTCCCACCCGCCTTTAAACTGACCGCGGCGTTATCGTGAAAAATTACCATAATGGAAGAGGAAGAGATTAGGTGTCTTTCCTCCACTCCTTTCCAGCCTCCTTCCTTCCTTCCTTCCTTTCTCTCTCCCCCTTCTTTCTCTCATTCCTCTATTCACTGTCTTTCTCGCTACTGCTTCTCTCTCTCTCTCTCTCTCTCTCTCTCTCTCTCTCTCTCTCTCTCTCTCTCTCTCTCTCTCCTTTTTATCCACCATTCCTTCCCTTCCTTTCCATCCTTCTCTTTCAAATTCTCTCATACACAGTCGACTCACACTTGCATCATAAATTCTACGTTTAATTTCCCTGCCTCCCTGTTTATCCTTAAGAGGTGTAATTCACTTATTTTGTTACATTGGAGTGCCATGATTCCTCCAAAGTGAGTATGCCAGGAAACAGCACCAGATGAACCAAAAAAAAAAAAAAAATAATAATAATAATGGTGATCTGTTGTTGCTTGGAATAGTTTGGAGGAATCACTTGCTCCAGATTTACCAACACAAACACTGCACTGAAATATTTGGATGTATGTATGTATGTAGTGGTTGAGTCCTGATATACAGAAAATTAGTATCCTATTCTGTTGGTTTATTCTTCCCTACTCTCCTTCCACCTCCTTCCTTACTCTCCCTACTTCCACTCCAGCACCTCCCTCCCTCCACTCCCAGCACCTCTTTCCCTACTCTCCCTACTCTCCACTCCCAGCACCTCCTTCCCTCCCTTCCTTCCCCACTTCCACTTTTACCAACTTTCCAATCCTTATCACCTCTCCATATTTCCCTTACCCTCTAATGCAATCACTGAAGTAGGCAAACCAAATCTCTAATCAGTTAAACAGACCAACAGAATCCGTTATATAACCGTCGGGCAATTTAAATTCAAATTTCTAATCAGTTAAACAGACCAACAGTATCCGTTATATAACCGTCGGCCAATTTAAAATAAAATCTCTAATCAGTTACTAAACAGGCCAACAGAATCCGTTATATAACCGTCGGGCAATTTAAATTCAAATATCTAATCAGTTAAACAGGCCAACAGAATCCATGACTGTACACTCGTGATAGGTAATTTCTGACCAGAGACCAACGGCAGGCACCACACACACACACATACCCTGCATTCGAACTCAGCCTCTATAGGTGTACTGGGTGGGGAAATGGGCAATACCAGGCGATTCGAAGCTTTCTGCTCCTCACACACACTCTGGTCAGAAATTATGTATCACGAGTGTACCAAAACCTTACCAGGTCACTCGAAGCCTCAGCCTGGCGCCACTAAGGTCTGACTCCCATGAAAATTAATGTCACGAGTTATGAAGACAAAAAAAGTGTTGCCGATCTTGTAACATAATTGGACACTCAGCACCAGTCTTAATTCCCATCTTAACTATCCTCGTAGTGTTGTCGTGGGATGACATGATCAATTGAAATGGTGGGTCATTAATGTGTCCAACCAGTGATATCTCTGTGAATAGGACTCAAATCCTTAAAGGGGAAGTTTTGTGTTGGTAAATCTGGAGCAACTGAATCCTCCAAACTATTCCAAGCAACAGAACACCATTACTTTTGCTAATCTAGTCCTGTTTCCTAGCATACTTTGGAGGAATCAAGACACTCCAATGTAACAAAAGCGAATTACCCTCTTAAGGGACCCTGTGATGTAGTCAGAAATTTGGAGGTAAATGAGTCCTTCAAATATTGCCACGAAACACCACCTATATTGATGGAGCTTGTTTCATGGCATAATCAGGAGGAATCAGAAACCTCCAATTCTCATACAAGATCACAGGGTCCTTAAAATATGAATAATCTAAAGATATACACTTCTAATTTAACACATAATTATGGCTCGTCTCCATGAGGTCAAAACTAGGATTATATAAGGTTCTACGCGAAAGGATATGTTTACAGACTTGTGGTAAATTATAACTGGACGAGATCTGAGGGACACGTCTGAGACAACTCGATGTTTCACACTCACTTGCCCCTTAAGGTAGAGAGAGGGAACTAGATTACTTTCAACTAGCTGTACAGGAAACTATATTAATTCCAACCAGATGCCCCAGAGAAAATATTGACAGGTGGGAGTTACTGAATGACATATATGATGAAACCTACTGTATGTGTGGGCGAGTGTACAGTTGGCCGCATGAATTCTTACACACAGGCTATAATTATGAAGAGAGAGGTCATCATTATTATTATTCTAGAAGTACTGCAATGAATGGTCTACCAAGTGACTCAGTGATTTGCAAAACGCCAAACCTAATAATAATAATAATGATGTTGTATTGCAGTTACCTAGTCTTTAATTATTATCTATATGTTGTAAGCTTGTGTACGAATTTCTGAGGCCGACTGTACATACCCTGAGCCACACCTGTCTCTCCCTTCACTACCGGTTTTACATTATAGGCAAACCATTATATACCTGGAACGAGATGTGAGGATGGTGAGGGAGGGGGGTGGAGGATGGTGATAGAGGGAGGGGTGGAGGATGGTGGAGTAGGGGGGGTGGAGGATGGTGATGGATGGGGGAGGGTGGAGGATGGTGATGGATGGGGGAGGGTGGAGGATGGTGAGGGAAGGGGGGGTGGTGGATGATGGTGAGGGAAGGGGGTGGTGGTGGAGGGGGGTGAGGATGGTGAGGGATGGGGGAGGTGGAGGATATTGAGGGATAGGGGGGGGGGGTCACTCACCACATCACTCACACACCTTGATTTGTTCTTGTATTAATTACGTTTAGATTTTCGAATGGTGAATTGGAGAGCCTCAATTTTTTCCTTCCAAAAGTATGCCAGGAAACAGAACCAGACGAAAACAAAAATAATGGTGTGTTGTTGTTGCTTGGAGGAGTTTGGAGGATAAATATCAGTTGCTCCAGATTTGTCAACACGAGAATCTGATCCCGTTAAGGGGGTGCGGGAGTAGGGGGACAGGCTTGGGGGGGGGGGGTTGGGGGGTGCGAGAATAGGGGGACAGGCTTGGGGGGGGGGGGTTTGGGGTTGTTGGAATAGGGGGACAGGCTTGGGGGGTGCGGGGGGTGCGGGAGTAGGGGGACAGGCTTGGGGGGGTTAGGGGGGTGCGGGAGTATGGGGTACAGGCTGGAGGAGGGGGGGGGTAGAAAGCCTGTCCCCTATTCCAGCACCCCCCTAACCCCCCCCCCACCCCAAGCCTGTCCCCCTACTCCCGCACCCCCTTAAGGATATCAAAATGTGTCTGGTATTACTTTGGGTGTTCAAGGGTCATTATTGGCAATACTGCTTTTCGTAATTATTATTTTTTTTTTTTAATGATTTCGTTTTTGAGTCTTATATACTGCACCGTCAAAATTAGTGAGTGTAATTTAACGTATTCAGGTTAACTAATATTACAAAAAACAGTAAAATGTGTCGAGATAAAGAACGAGTGAAACAGCTAGACTAATAATAATAATAATAATAAAAAAAAACAGTAAATTGTGTCTGTGTAATAATTATCAACTTGCTGCTGTTAAATTTATGTCGACGAACTTGAGGCTATAACTTTGATTCTTCCATAGTGACTCATTCAATAAACAATGATTCTTACAGTGACTCATTCAATAAACAATGATTCTTCCATAGTGACTCATTCAATAAACAATGATTCTTACAGTGACTCATTCAATAAACAATGATTCTTATAGTGACTCATTCAATAAACAGATTCTTCCAAAGTGACTCATTTGTGTTTTTCATAGTCGTTTTCCTATTTTTTCATCGATAGTCCTAGTTTTTCATCTCATTTGTTTTGTTTTTCTTTCTATCCACCATATTTTTTCCTCATTTTCCTTTCGTTTTATAACCCTTTTCTAATCTTTCCTTTTTTTTTCCTTTCTTTTTATTCCTTGTTCCATCTCTCATTTCCTTGTATTTTTTTCTTTTTCCAATTCTTTTCTGTTTTCCTCTTTCCTCATTTCCTTGTATTTTTTTTCTTTTTCCAATTCTTTTCTGTTTTCCTCTCTCCTCACACATTCCTTTTTCCTTCTCTCCTTCCTCCTCCTTTTCATTCTCTTTCTCTCTCCTTTTCATTCTCTTTCTCTCTCCTTTCCATTCTCTTTCTCTCTCCTTTTCATTCTCTTTCTTGACATATTTTCTCTCCCCCCTCCCTCCCTTCGTGCTCTATCTCTCTCTCTCTCCTTCCCTCTCTCTCTCTCTCCCAGTGTCACCAGAGCAAGAGACTGATGGTTGGTGGCCTCGCTATCTCTCTCTCTCTCTCTCTCTCTCTCTCTCTCTCTCTCTCTCTCTCTCTCTCATTTTTTTTCTTTGCTCGTTTTCATTATTATTTCCCTTACTTTCATTCTGTTATCTTTCCCTTTCCCTATTTCCTTACTTCTTACATTTCTTCAATATACTCTCTCTCTCTCTCTCTCTCTCTCTCTCTCTCTCTCTCTCTCTCTCTCTCTCTCTCTCTCTCTCTCTCTCTCTCTCCAACTTCTGTTTCTATCCTTCCTTCTTAAGCCACCTCCTACTCCTCCTTTCCTCCTTCCTTACTCTCCCCTCCTCCTCCTCTTTCTCTCCCACCCCTCCTTTTCCCCTCCTCCTCCTTTCCTCCTTCCTTACTCTACTCTCCCCTCCTCCCCCTTCATTTCTCTCCCATCCTCTCCCCTCCTCCTCCTTCCCTACACTCCCATCCTTTCCCCTCCTCCCCCTTCCTCCTCCTTCCTAACTCTCCCATCCTTTCCCCTCCTCCTCCTCTTTCTCTCCCACCCCTCCTTCTCCCCTTCTTCCTTCACGTCCCTCCTCCTACTTATAATCATTCATCCAAGCATCCATCCGTTCAGTATCCTTCCTTCTTTCGTCCCTCCTTCCCCCTCTCTCCCTCCCTCCCAGCCAAACAATGCCTCCATGATTAATATAATCCCTCAAGATAATTTGAAATGAATAGAGAGAGAGAGAGAGAGAGAGAGAGAGAGAGAGAGAGAGAGAGAGAGAGAGAGAGAGAGTGTGTGTGTGTGTGAATCGTGTTACTTTGACCATCTGCCTTGATATATGAAATTCCTTTAGTAAACTACATCAATATAATCTGTAGATACTAACTAACTTTTACTGTGACTGGTATACACTTGGGGTTGATTCCACAGTCGTTCGTTGTGGTTTGTTAGCACGCAAACAAAAGAATGTTAGTTGTTTAATTAAATGACTTATGGGTGAATTATTTAATGAATTTGGTGAGTAAGCTATGTAGTGATCATTATTATTATTATTATTATTATTATTATTATTATCATCTAACCGTTTGATAAATTTTATGAATGTGGATATTCAGCTTTTGGAAAATAATGAAGCCTTACAAGTGCGGTTGGTTGGGAAGCTAATAAACAAATACCACTGTGGAGTATACCCTGAGTATTCTTCAATTTGGTCACTTTGTACTTTGGTGAGGTTTGGAATGGAAAGTGAGTAGGATAAGCGTTGTAATTGGTTCACTAGTATGTCAAATGATTAGAAACTTCAACAAGACCTGGATACAAATTTTTGGATTGCGAGTGTACACCTATACGTCTACTTTTAACGACAGTGCAGCATCGTGTCGTCTCTGTCTGTCTTCACTTCCATAAGATCCAATTAGCGTCATAGTCTCACAATCTTGAGATATGAACTTACACCCGTTAGAATAATATACTGTATATATATAAAACTAATATCAGAACTCTTAAAGTCATCCCGTAAGATTTTACCGCTAAGAAACAAAAGTATCCAGTAACTTACAAACAAAACCTAAAATAAACCACAAGTTAAATCAACAGATAAACGACCAAACCAACCAACCCACACCAATGAAAACAAGGGTACTGTATGTCCAAAATATGTCCCCACCAGCACCAGCACTATACTGTAACCCTGTGAGACGGAAACACAGCAAGCAGCTCTAAAGTAAACACACAACCAGTAAACGTAAATCACACGAAATAAGACAATACAAGATGAAACAATAACAGGAAAAGAAGGACGGCAATGTAATCCTGTAAAAATCGGGGGAAAAATAATAAACAATGCACCCACCAACCAACCAACGAAGCATAATGATAAAGCAATAAAATGGGAAGATATAACAAAAATAAAACAAGAGACAAACGCTGGGACCACCACACGGAATAGAGCAATAAAAGTTGACAAACAGCAAAGCCACAAAAGATACACAAACAATAAACACAAACAATAAAGCAGAGATATAAAGCCACAAGGCGTGCGGCAGGGGCTGACATCTGGCGGGAGGGAGGGGAAGGAGGGGAGGGTTGGGTAGGTAGGTAGGTGTGAGCGAGCAGAATGTCAGCCACCCGCCTATTGGTCCAGTTTTAGGCTACACCCAGCGTGAAGACAGCCGGGGCTTTTGATTGGTTCACAAGGTCTGGTGGTCTTCCTACTACTATAGATAAATGTGAGGTGTCAGGGGTATTATTGCAAGTGATGGAATGTAGGATAAATTGAAAAAAAAAAAATATATAAGTGTTTTGTGAGAGGATATATGTAAGTGATGGAATGTATGATAAATAAATAAAAAATATATACAAGTGTTTTGGAAGAAGGGAAAACGCTTATATAAGTAAATAGGAAATAAGTAAGTGATGGTATGTATGATAAATAAAAAATGTCTTCATAGTCACTGTCTACTCGTCATGTTTTCATCGTCACTGTCTAATCGTCATGTTTTCATCGTCACTGTCTAATCGTCATGTCTTCATCGTCACTGTCTACTCGTCATGTCTTCATCGTCACTGTCTAATCGTCAACTATCTTCATCGTCACTGTCTAATCGTCAACTATCTTCATCGTCACTGTCTAATCGTCATCATGTCTTCATCGTCACTGTCTAATCGTCAACTATCTTCATCGTCACTGTCTAATCGTCAACTATCTTCATCGTCACTGTCTAATCGTCATCATGTCTTCATCGTCACTGTCTAATCGTCAACTATCTTCATCGTCACTGTCTACTCGTCATGTCTTCATCGTCACTGTCTACTCGTCATGTCTTCATCGTCACTGTCTAATCGTCAACTATCTTCATCGTCACTGTCTAATCGTTATGTCTTCATGAATATAAATAACTATAAACAATAATAATAACACATAAATAAAGATTAACACAAATATTAATTAACACATAAATACCGTAACACATATTTTTTCACATAATCGTTTTTGTTATCAAGTTACAATTAAACTCACTCCATATTTAATTAATCCATTATATCCTAGTTACCCAAACATTCACTAAAATATCTTAATAATAAAGTTAGCAGTAGTAATTCCCAAGACCCGTACGTACGCCTTTTAATAACTAACAATAACTATCTAAGGTAGCTGCATGGGAATTAATTAAAGTTAGACATCACGCCTTGTAAATAAACTCTCTTACTGGCCTTCTTACTCTCCTATTTCTCACAGCTTAAGAATTTATTTCCAACTTGCCTCAAGGGAAAAAAAAAAAAAAGTAAAGATTCTGCTGGAAGCCTTGGTTGGTACTTTGTTCTCCCCTCCCCCCCCCACCAATCCCCCCCCCCCCAACCCCCACACATCCCCACACCCACACACACAGGGGGACAGAATCTAAAGCACCCCCCTCCCTCCCTCTCTCCCTTCCACCTTCCCCTTTCTGACTACCTCACCCTTTTTCATTCCCCTTTCTTCAATCATCCTTCATCCCCATCATCTTTCTCTTCTGTCCCCCCCCACCCCCCAATCCTTCTTGTCCCTTTTCTCAACCCCCCCCCCATCCCACCCTTTCTGACTACCTCACCCTTTTCTTCAATCATCCTTCATCCCCTCCCCATCATCTTTTTCTTCTGTCCCCCCACCCCACCCTCCCAATCCTTCCTTCTTGTCCCTTTTCTCACTCCCCCCTCTCTCTCTCTCCTTCCTCTCCCTCTGGGCCGGCTGACGCTCTCTCTACAGTCCAGTCACGTCCTCTCACACCACCACCACCACTCCTCCTCCTCCTCCTGCCACCCTCACCAGACATTCACCAACCCCCGACCCCCTCCTCTCCTAACAGATAATACCACCACACACCAACACAATATCTCAAGTTCGGGATTGGCCCCCTTCTCATCCCCTCCCCTCCCTTCCCATCCCCTCCCCTCCCTTCCTCTCACATCCCCTCCCTTCCCCTCCCTTCCCATCCCTTCTCTTCCCATCCCCTCCCTTCCCTTCCCTTCCCATCCCCTCTCTCTCTCTCTCTCTCTTTCTCTCTCTCCAGTTTGTTATATATCTATTTCCCATTTATATCGAACTATAAATCAGTGTGCGTGCGTATATATCCCTGTATGAAAATCGGGCGGAATAATATTTTGGTCTGTTGTTTTCCCACTGCCATAAGATTAAATTTACGATGCCACTGATGAAGTCTTCTGCGCTTTTTTTTTTTTTTTTTTTTTTTTTTTTTTTTTGTAATTCTTGACACACATACGAGACAGTGAAGCTTTTTTCGTATTAATATCCCTTTTACTAGACTCAGTGTGGTAAAACGATCTTCCTCCCCTTACGTTATTACTCCTCGTATGTATGTACAGCCACAATCAAATATCCACCGACAGACACTTTCCTTCCATCGTGGTAAATATCTTGGTAATAAAGAACAACACGTGTATGATTTTACAGCACCTTATAATAATAATAATAATAATAATAACAATAATAATAATAATAATAATAATTGAGGGGGTTGAGTTGACGTAAGGTGTTGTTGTATGATAATTATATTTTGATGTGATATCCGATTTACTTGCACGATGGAAGGAAAGTGTCGGTGGATATTTGATTGTGGCTGTACCTACCTGTCTAAGCATCATAAGAGTCGGTACGTACGGATGTTATCATGTGGAAAAAAAAAGGACGACGACTCAACGAACCAAATAAAAACAATCACACAATCTTCGAGTAAAAAAAAAAAAAAAAAAAAAAAAAAAAAAAAAAAAAAAAAAAAAAAAAAAATTAGGATTAAAGCAAGATTTCCCTAG
>JAWQEG010000175.1:5000-15000 GCA_033782935.1 Petrolisthes cinctipes
ATAGCAAGTAGCTTCCAGGGCACACGACGCCTTAAACAGAAAAGATAACTCTCTCCCGGTCCCCCGCCGATGTCTGCAGGCTTTCTTTAAGAGGCGTTGCCACCCATCTCCCTGTTCTTACCCGAGAACACGACACGACGCGGCAACACCGCACGAGGCGGGCACCGGTCTTCTTACTGTCCTCGGGCTGTCTGAGTCAGGTTACGGAATATTAACCGTATTCCCTTTCACCTCGAATTCCCACACGGACACATCTAGCTGAGGGGCGGCCGCACGGACAAGACATACATGCAAGCATGCATGTCTGCCCGGTTCTCATCGACCTTGCTCCATGCCCCTATACAATAGCAGATGCTGCAGGCACTACGGGAAAGAGTGGGGCGCCAGACCCCCTCTCCAATCACCAATCTGTGGAATTCAGTCCGACACACAGGTGCATCGGCTGCTACCACCATGGATCTCAACACTGAGAAGGCGTCTCAGTGAGCCCTGCGTGCCCGCTCGTCCTTTGCTGTGCGGTGATAAGTCTGGTAGACTTGGGTTTAGGACTGACTAATCCATGTCCAAACGATGTTAACATGGAACCCTTCGACAATCTGGTCCTCGGGAGTCTCGCCAGACCGTGTTTGCTACTACCACCAAGATTCGCACTAGCGGCAGCTCCGGACCAGCTTACGCTCGATCCTTCATCGCAAACCGCCACGCCCCCCTACCCGCCAGGGCATAAGAACGGGAGGCAGTAACACCTCCCGCCCGATTGCCAACTGTCATTAACTGGCGGTCGAGTGTCAGGAGAAGTCTTAAGTGCCATCCATTTTCAGGGCCACTTGCTTCGGCAGGTGAGTTGTTACACACTCCTTAGCGGATGCCGACTTCCATGGCCACCGCCCTGCTGTCTATAGCAAGTGACACCTTTTTTGGGCCCACTTAGCGCTTCTGTTTGGCCCATTAACTCGCACTTCTGGTGCATCCCACATCGCCAGTTCTGCTTACCAAAATTGGCCCACTTGGTACTCTGATTTAACGCCAGGCAGCTTCAGTAAAGAAAGCTCGGCTTCTCACCCATTTAAAGTTTGAGAGTAGGTTGAGGGTATTACACCCCCAAGACCTCCAGTCATTCTCTTTACCGGATGTAACTCATTTACAAGTACCAGCTATCCTGAGGGAAATTTCGGGGGGAACCAGCTACTAGATGGTTCGATTGGTCTTTCGCCCCTATACCCAGCTCTGGCGATCGATTTGCACGTCAGAACCGCGGCGGACCTCCACCAGAGTTTCCTCTGGCTTCATCCTCGCCGGGCATAGTTCACCATCTTTCGGGTACTAACATGTCTGCTCAGGGTACTCGTCAGCTCCACGCACGCACGCGTGCCGCCGCAAGCGACGACAGAGGCGGCGACGGTCGCTACGACGAGTCCCGGGATTCCGCCCCCTCCCGCGGGAGTGTCGACGGCTCGGGACGACGAGAGAAGGGCCAGAGATTCAGGAGGACCGGGGAAAATAACTCACCCGGCCACTGACTCCGACACACAGTCTCCCGCCGCATCGAGGCACGCCAAAGGGATCATCCCACACCGATAACAATAGAATCATCAGCAGTGTTCACTCACTTTCATTTCGCCTGGGGTACTACGACAACTAGCCGTAACTCCCACGACTCGCACACATGCTAGACTCCTTGGTCCGTGTTTCAAGACGGGGCGGATGGAAACACGCAGGTTTTACACCGCGAGAACTGCAGCACCAGGGCTGCAATTCCACTCTCAACACTGCCTGGGTAGGGAGGCAGGAGCTAGTCCGGGCCGTCTCAACATAGACGCCAAACACCGCACCGGCTTCACCCGTCGCCGACACATCGCCACCCCTCAGAGAGAGGAGCGAGGCCGAAACGACGGGCTACAGATCCGAGCGGGCCCCATCCCCTCATCGGAGAATTCCTCCACCCGGCAGGTCGCGATGACCTACTTCGTGAAGGACCCAACTCCCCAAAACGAGTCCCAAAGACAGTAGGTCAGTAGGGCACGTGCACGCAACGGAGGCCCGCTCGCAGCTAGTGCGTTACAGGAAGGGAGCAGGGTCGCTCCTTTTGCATACCTCCGTCACGGCAAGCAAGGGGCAGTTGGGCTCACCGTTCACATTTTCGATCTATCTGCGTTCCACCCGTTTAGGCTCACAACAGTTTCACGTACTATTGAACTCTCTCTTCAAAGTCCTTTTCAACTTTCCCTTACGGTACTTGTCCACTATCGGTCTTTGGGGTCATATTTAGCCTTAGATGGAGTCTACCACCTTCTTTAGGCTGACATCATGTCAACCCGACTCTACAGACTGCCCACAGGCTCAACCTCACCATGCATGCCAGCACAGCGTCACACTTACTGTAGGACAGGCCTCTCACCTTCGTAGGGTAATTTGCCACTTTCCACAATAACTAGATTTTGACTTAAGGGCTGGCCTGCCACGGACTAGTCTGAAACGCAACACCGCCCCCGCCGTGGCTGCGAACCCGCGCGTTTCGAGACGGCCGTATCCTACGCACCGCCCCACTACACGGGCCGGAGGCGAGGGCTTATGCGCTGGGCTCCTCCCTTTTCAGTCACACCTACTAAGGGAATCCCTGTTGGTTTCTTTTCCTCCGCTTAATGATATGCTTAAATCCAGCGGGTGACCATTCACAGTCGAGTGCTACACAGTTGGGCCTGGATCACAACAGCAAGCAGTTGCTCTCCTTCAGGCCCGCCCCTCTCCCTCGCCGTGGCGCGACGTGCTGCCGCTCACGGACGAGTCTGTTGGCGTGAAAGGCGTTAAGACGGAACGGGACTAGGGAAGTTGGCCCTAACCCGAACACACCGCCGTGACACTGGGGCCTTCTACCACAAAGGCATGTGGCTAGCATCATCGTTCAAGATGATTTTTTTTAATTAAGCTTCACGAGGAGTGGGCCGGGTCCACATTGTGAGAGTATGTTTAATGTGGTAAAGTGTGCCACCCCCTTGGCGTAAACACCCTCTCCTCGCTACTTACTAGCACACAAGATCCCATGGATAGGCATCTGACGGGGACTACCGTCACTTTCCTCGTTGGGAGTAATTACAAACACTACGAGCTCGTGGCAGGAGGGAAAACATTACTGTGATTATTCCTCACACATAGTGGACCCACCGCTTAGCTCCGAACCACGTCCGGGAGCTGCCCCGCAAGGCGAGCCGGCCCTACCCAGAGTTTGTTTAATGCAACACTGGGGTATTTAAAGGATCACGACCCGCAACGACTGCGAGAGCAGACTGCCCGGCGTTCCCTCGAGCCATTGAGGGGAGCGGACTAGTTGGTAGTAATGTCAAGCCACACTGGTGTGGTTGCTCGTGTGCACTCCTGAGGGTGTATCTCTGTTTAGTGTTTGCTGGGGCATGGGTACGTTAGCAGCCATCAGCATCGCCGCCGCGGCGCCCCCTCGTTCCTCCTCGTAATACATCAGGAGATTGAGGCGGCCCGCGCACGCACGACCGGCGAACTGCCGTCACCCAGCTACCCCCTTATAACAGAACTCCTTGAAAACCACACCGCCGGCACGAGGCCAAACGCGATATTCCGGGGTGGGCCCAGCAGAATCGCAGTACCGCCCCAGGTAGGGACTGGCACTGGTAGACCACTGTGGAGCCTGCGAGAGCTGACGCCTCGTACACATAGCCACCCCGTGGGGAGATGCCGTACACCTATTACCCAAGGACTTTGAAGCAGATAGGGACCACAGAGCTACAGCACCCACGAGGCGGCTTGACCCGTGCAGAGTGACAGACACTGACAGTGGCCGGGACAAATTACATTCTCCACAGGCACACCATTTATAGCACAGCAACTCGACTGAAAATGACCGCAACCCTCCCTCCTCTACAGAGGGGGCGAACATTGCGGTCGCTATGTGCGTTCAAAGAGTAAGCAGGTTATCTTTTTCACGTATCCGGCTACTTCTCGGAGTTGGCTCCGTTTGTCAAAGACCCTCTAACCGAGTGATCCCCTGTGTGTGAGTTGTGTATGATCAGGCATCATCGCCTTTTTACGGTAACGTCCACGCCTCAGCGGACACCGCAAATATACATAGAGAGATTTAAAACAGCATAACAGACCTCCAAGGTATACTGAGGCAAGAGATTTTATATAGTTATGATAGTAATCACACTACCGTCCGTTGCTGGTTGCCTGAACAGCAGCAATCCATCTCGGGAGAACTCACCACTCTCACCAACGTGAAGAGCTCCCGGCCTGCAAACCTGCACGGCCATCCTCATATCGCACCGACGGGCGACTGCCTGCAGACGTGGGAGACGCAGATCACAATGATAATAACAATTATTAACACAGATCCCTGCGCCGAGTGGAGTTACCACACTACCACCCCAACATTGACCAGGCAACTGGCCCTGCAGACAGCGACGCGATAATACCGCACAAACCCTATGAAATGGCAGACAACCTGGCCTTAATACAGACATTGGGTTGACAGACAGACAGAGACAGACTTGCTGCTGCTGCTGCTGCTGCTTTATGATAAAGAACGTCCTCATTCCCTTACCACCCCAATACTAACCAACGACAACGATTGGTCCTGCAGGTCCCACAGAAGTCTCCAAACACGGCTGCCGGCGGCACAACCACGTATCGGTTTGGACAGGCACACACAAGCGTGCAGAACATATCTGATACCTACTGGCATTCATTAGTACATATCGTGTAGTATCCCTCTTCGATATCATCGTGCCTACAGACGTGGGCTTTGACACGCGAGTGCCGAATGGCACCAAAGCCACCCCAGCATTAGCCAACCAACTGGCCCTGCAGACAGACTCTATCTCGGAGTTCAACCGGTAATAATAGATCACGGCTATTAGCCACCTCACAGTCCTGTGTACTCGACTGATGGGTGGTCTTTTCCTCCGACACTGACTGATGCTACTAAGTAAGGATCTAGCTTGTGCCTGCAGACGTGGGAAACAGACAGACAAGCATCTGTTTAATAATGGCAAGAGGATACTGACCCTCAATAGTCAATTCCCTGCCACCCCAGCAATAGCCAACAAACGTGGCCCTGCAGACACTCAGACAGCGTGGAGGTACGCCAGTAAGCACAGTAATTCGGTCGGTATTACAACGGACAGAGTGAGAGTGAGCGGCACAGCCAGCCGTGGAGTCGGAGGCACACACCTATGCGGATTTACAGTACCCCCTTCATGCCACAGACTGCCTGCGCATCACCCAGTGTCTCCGCCTGCAGACGTGGGGAGCAGCAGCAGAATTAACATGCTACTACCGAATGGCACAGAGGCCACCCCAGCATTAGCCAACCAACTGGCCCTGCAGACGTAACAACAATCGTCCGAGACTGCTCATTAGTTTTCCTCGCCCGGACATGCCGGATCACAGGAGTAAGCCACTGCACCTCGTCAAGGTTACACAGCCTCCTTGTTTTAGAGAAGAGAACTCTAAAACCGCAGCAGTAGTGACTGCAGACGTGGGAGACAGTCTACTCATTACCAACGAGCGACTGCCAAATGGCACCGAGGCCACCCCAGCATTAGCCAACCAACTGGCCCTGCAGACACACACACACACTAGCACAGCAGCAGCAAGAAAACTGTTGCCACAACCACCACCACCTAGCTCAGCTCCCTGCTTGCCTACAGACGTGGGGAGCAGCCGAGTTAAAACAGCGACTGCCAAATGGCACGAGGACCATCCCATCATTGACCAACTGGCCCTGCAGACAAAACAGACAGGCCTGCATGCAACAGCAGCTCACACCTATGCGGATTTACTGAACATGCCACTACAGCAGGAAGAGCAGGTAGCAGAAGGAGCAGCTAACAGCACTCACTGCTGCTGTTGTTGTTGTTACTCGCTTGCCTATACAGACGTGGGACACAAGAGATACGTTATAATAGTATTTCGAGCGCTCAGTGGTACCAGACCACCCCCAACATTAACCAGCCAAAGAATTATCAAGTATGTAACTGTAACTCCATGGCCAGCCCTGCAGACAGAGTGTAATATATATATAATCAATTAATTGATTATCCATGCAGTCAGAACTCTGCTGATCTGTATGTATACTTCAGGATGTTTTTGTTGTGGAGTGTATGTTGTTGCACTCTCGGTCGTTAATGATCCTTCCGCAGGTTCACCTACGGAAACCTTGTTACGACTTTTACTTCCTCTAAATGATCAAGTTCGGACATCTTTCCGTCGTCTCAAGGAGCTGCTGCTGCTGCACCACGGGGATGAGACAGACAGACAGACATCCAAGATCGCCAGTCCAAAGTCCTCACTAAATCATTCAATCGGTAGTAGCGACGGGCGGTGTGTACAAAGGGCAGGGACTTAGTCAACGCAAGATATTGACTTGCGCTTACTGGGAATTCCTCGTTCATGGGAAACAATTGCAAGCCCCAATCCCTATCAAGAAGGGTTTTCAACGGATTACCCTCTCCTCTCGGAGAGGGAAAACACGCTGTTCCCTTCAGTGTAGCGCGCGTGCGGCCCAGAACATCTAAGGGCATCACAGACCTGTTATTGCTCAATCTCATGCAGCTAGTATTTGCTGCTTATCCCTCTAAGAAGAAAGTGCGACTGGACATCGACAGCACCGACTACTACTGATGATGATATTACCGCCGCTGCTACAACCCTCCACACCCCCCCGAAGGAAAGGCAGGAGGGAGGGAGACAGACAGACGGAAAACACACAGAGTGACAGGCGACGAGAGATCCGTCGACTAGTTAGTAGGCTAGAGTCTCGTTCGTTATCGGAATTAACCAGACAAATCACTCCACCAACTAAGAACGGCCATGCACCACCACCCACTGAATCGAGAAAGAGCTCTCAATCTGTCAATCCTTCCAGTGTCTGGGCCTGGTGAGGTTTCCCGTGTTGAGTCAAATTAAGCCGCAGGCTCCACTCCTGGTGGTGCCCTTCCGTCAATTCCTTTAAGTTTCAGCTTTGCAACCATACTTCCCCCGGAACCCAAAGACTCTGGTTTCCCGGAAGCTGCCCGCCGGGTCATGGGAATAACCCCGGCGGATTGCTGGTTGGCATCGTTTATGGTTAGAACTAGGGCGGTATCTGATCGCCTTCGAACCTCTAACTTTCGTTCTTGATTAATGAAAACATCCTTGGCAAATGCTTTCGCAGTTGTTTGTCTTGTGACGGTCCAAGAATTTCACCTCTAGCGTCACAGTACAAATGCCCCCGACTGTCTCTCTTAGTCATTACCTTGGGTTCAGTTAAAACCAACAAAATAGAACCAAGGTCCTATTCCATTATTCCATGCATCACCATTCAGGCTTAATATACTGCCTGCTTTGAGCACTCTAATTTTTTCAAAGTAAACTCACCAGCCACTCGGGACAACCGATAAAGGGAATCCCGTGCGAGCCGGCTGGGCCCAGACTCCCCTCAGTATATCGAGAAGGAGGGGCACTACAGGAGACGACACTGTATCGCCGCCGTGCAGCAATACGGTCGCCCTGCATCTCAGATCCAACTACGAGCTTTTTAACCGCAACAACATTAATATATGCTATTGGAGCTGGAATTACCGCGGCTGCTGGCACCAGACTTGCCCTCCAATTGGTACTCGTTAAAGGATTTAAAGTGTACTCATTCCAATTGCGAGGCCTCGGATGAGTCTCACATTGTTATTTTTCGTCACTACCTCCCCGTGCTGGGAGTGGGTAATTTGCGTGCCTGCTGCCTTCCTTGGATGTGGTAGCCGTTTCTCAGGCTCCCTCTCCGGAATCGAACCCTGATTCCCCGTTACCCGTTATAGCCATTGTAGGCATTTCACCTACAATCGTCAGCTGATAAGGCAGACACTTGAAAGATGCGGCGCCGGCACTGTATAATAGGCCTTGCGCTCAGCAAAAAGTTATTCAGAGTCATCACAAGGTTAGTTGACGGACCGAGATCCGACAATTGGTTTTGTGAACTAATAAAAGCGCCCTCACCTCGTCGGCATTGCTACCTTCGAGGACAGGGACTCTGGAGGCATGTATTAGCTCTAGAATTACCACAGTTATCCATGTAACCGGGTGGATACAGATCCAATGAATCATAGCTGATTTAATGAGCCATTCGCGGTTTCACCTTACTTTGGGCTGGTACTGACACATGCATGGCTTAATCTTTGAGACAAGCATATAACTACTGGCAGGATCAACCAGACAGATACTTCAGTAGTAGTAGTAGTAGTAGTAGTAGTAGTATTCATTCAAGAATGAATGCGTCACTAAATACATGACGAACCATTATGCTACATGGGGAGACGCATACAGCAGCAGTCAGTCGTCGCCGTGGAGTCAGAGGTAGGTAGTACACACCTATGCGGATTTACAGTACACACAACCTGCATCATGCCACTGATCGACCGACCGACACACTGCCTGCGCCCAGCCAGTGTCTGTCTCTGCCTGCAGACGAGGGAAACAGCCGCCGAATTAACACACGACTGCATAATGGCACTAAGACCACCCCAGCATTAGCCAACAGTGTTGGCCCTGCAAACAAACTCACACAACAAGAGTCAGCCAGTCATGTTCACACCTATGCGGATTTACAGAACATCCTGCTGTACCCAAGTTTATCTGACAGCCCCATACAAGTGCTTTAGGGATGGGATTTCTCACAAATACCACATCTCCCATCAGCAGTACATATGTATGTAGAAGTAGAAGAGACCACATTCTCTTCTATTCTGTTCACATCACTTGTTATCAAGTAACGTTATCGTGCTGTTAAAGCAACTCCTTCAATGGTTTTAAGTAATGGCCATTCTAGGTTGCACACGCCCCACGGGAAGTGATAACCGCACTTGAGATGATACACGCATCACCCATAGGTATCAGCAGCGACCCACAGATACCCGAGATGCTTCGCTCCCCCAGACACTTTTAAGGAGAGTGTCCCCTTTTACAGAAGAAGCTAGCGACCTGCTGCCATTCCACAGACGCCTCACACACTGCCATGATCGACAACGGGTTAAAGTGCGGCAGTGGTCCAGATGGAGCAGGCAAGCAGCACTGGTACCATGTTCAACAACCACCACACACCCCCGATGCCTAGACAGGGGAGCACGCCATGCCCCGAACTGAACGAACAACAGTCACTGCCCAACAGCATTGGCCACACACAATCAATATTAAAATAAACAACCGAGGAATGTGAGGAGGCACGACCGCGAGGAGATCAGCCATCCACTGTCTGTATTGCCACATACCAGACACCAATCTTTTGGACAAGTCCTCGGTTAAGAGAATGAGCAGCAGAAGCAGGGCAGCCACACCGAGATGACAGAGGCCCAGACCGGCGAGCATCACCCCACTGGAATTACAGAACGTGTCACCCCGACAATAGCATACGATCTACTTGCTAACCACTCGAACTCTTTTCGGTGCCTGCCTGCAGACGTGGGTAGAAGCAGCAGCCATCGATAATAACAGCACAACTGCTTCAGTAATGGCACAAACGCCACCCCCAGCATTAGCCAACTAACTGGCCCTGCAGACGTGATGACACCAGAACGAGACTGCTAATTAGTTTCCCTTGTCCGGACAGGAGAGCGAGAAGCTAGCTTGCTTGCATGCTGTACATGTGCCAGATCAAGGGGAGTAAGCCACTGCACCTCGTCAAGGTTACACAGCCTCTTGTTTTAGAGAAGATAGCTCTAAAACCACAGTGGTAATTCAGAGTAACAGGTAGGTAGTCTTCAATCGTACTACATACTCGAGTGTATGCTCACACAGAGAACATCACCCAGACACTGGCAACCTCTCTATGCACAGTGCTCTTGCATCAGACTGGCTAAAGGATACAATTCAAACCATTAGCCAAGCACTAGGAGGTCTAAGGAACACCATCGACCCTCAGAGATCATGTACTCCACAGTGGGACTGCTGTAGGAGTAACCCATTTCATGACCACAATATCGTGTTTCCTTACTATATTTTTAGG
>JAWQEG010000175.1:65000-70000 GCA_033782935.1 Petrolisthes cinctipes
GGGTCCGAGGGGGCTTGCTATCCCCCTCTGCCCGTGTCCTATTATTTTTGTTTGTGTCTTTGTACGCATGGCTTCACGTGTTAACCCCTTTTTTGTGAGTTTTTCTCCCGCAGTCTGGCCACCAGCATCGTTCGCCCCACGCACCCTGCTTCACCCCCTAGGCTTGCGACCCTTTGGTGTGTAGTGTGGAAGGCTGTATGTTGTGGTTTTCTCTGCACATGGTGCGAACACGTGTGCGTGTTTAGCCCCTTGTGTGGGGATTTTCCCCGTGTGTGTGTTGATTGGTGTGTGCGCTCACGCTGTGACTGTCTTCCCCCGTGTGCGGTGAGTACTTGTTTGGGTTTTTTCTCCTCGGGTTTTTTAACCCTGTGGGGAGTGAGGTTTTTTATTTTGCACGTGTCCCTTCTACTCTGTGTCTTGGGACCTCTGCACCTTTTTGGTGTTTTTCCTTGTCAGCTCTTTTAGTGTCTTAGGATATTATTCTGATAATGTTGCCTGCACTTCTGTAGCTGCCTTACCAAGCAACGTTTTACTCACTACACCTGCTTGACTTCTTGCTACTACTGTACTGTTCTTGTCTGCGTTGTAGCATTCTTCTTCGTGCAGTACTGTTTTTTCAACATTCAGTACCTTCTCACATTTCAGTACAGTTTTTTATAGTTATGCGGTAGGGTAGTAAGACTTTCTATCTTTCTTCTTACATAACTCTTACTTTGTGCTTGCCCTTATTGGGGGTAAGAGAAGCTTATTACTTTCTGGTAGAGTAAAAGTCCCTCCTTTTAAACCCTCTCCCCCCTTGGGTTTCCTAGGGTCTACTCTCGGCTTTTGGGGACCGTGTTTGCGGGGTTTTTCCCCAGCAGTGTGGGGGTGAGTATGTGTGGTTTAGTGTTTTGCCTTGGGAGTTAGTGTTTTCCTCCCTCGGGGTGTTTTGTGTTTTTCCATGTGTGTACACGTGGGTTCACGTGTTAACCCCCTTTTTTCTCCCGCAGTCCACTTGTGCCTTGTGTGCTTCTTCTGGCTGCACCGTGAGGTTGTTCCTCGACGTGCATCACCACTGTTCACCCCGCACATGCTTCTGCACTCCCAGGAGTACGTTCCTGCTACGTGCCTCTCGAGGTCACAGAGGATCTAACTCCTAGCACTCCTCCGAGTCCCCATCGCCTTCCCTGGATGGTTCTGTGCCTCCCTTCCATGGTTTCCCACCATTCCCGGAAGCGAGCCAGACCACCACGCTGGCCCCCCTGGCTACCTGACCGGTACCAGGACCCAGCAGGGAAGCTGCTTCGTCTCCCCCATGGGCGAGCTCCTCGAGCCGCTCTCGGGGGTGCAAGCACGAGTCCAGGAGGAGGTCTCGCCCTCAGGTCCACAGGGTTTCGGGTCCCTAGCACCCCGAGAGGCCTCCTCTCTTTCCTTTAGTCGGCTCTGATAACCCCCCCGAGGTTTCCACCTCAGCAGGGGGGGGTCAGACCGTCGGGCTGCACCCCTGGTCACCTCCCAGGTACCAGGGCCCAGCAAGGAAAGGCTCCTTCTCCCACGCGGACGCGCTCAAAGAGCCGCTCCCGAGGGAGCAAGTGTAGCACCAAATGCAGGTCCTCCTCAGCTAAGGACCCGGTGGGTACCGACTGACGAACCTGCAGGTCCCTGCCAACTAGGCTCCGACCACAGCTGAGGGACCTACCCATGCACAACCTAGTACCAAAGAGCAGGTCCCTCTCAGCCAAGGACCCGGTAGGGTACTAACTGTCAAACCTGCTAGGACCTGGCCAGCTAGGGGGCTACCCAGGCACAACCTAGTGCCAAGAACAGGACCTTTTCAGCCCAGGACCCGGGGGGGTACTAACGGGCAAGCCTGCTAGGACCTAACTAGCTAGGCTCCTACTACAGCCTAGGGTGCTACCCATGCACGACCTAGTGCCAACAACAGGACCCACTCAGCCAAGGACCCGGTAGGGTCCCGACTGATAAATCTGTTAAGACCTGGCCAGCTAGGGTTCTACCCATGCACATCCTAGGGCCAAGAGCAGGACCCGCTCAGCCAAGGACCCGGTAGGGTACTGACTGACAAGCCTGCGAGGACCTGGCCAGCCAGTCTCCTCCACTATCTAGGGGCTGCCTATGCACAACCTAGCACCAATAGCAGGACCCGCTCAACCAACAACCCGGGAGGGTACTGACTGAGAGGCCTGCTGGGACCTAGCCAGCTAGGCTTCGACCACAGCCAAGGTTCTACCTGTGCACAACCTAGGGGCTACCTCGGGCTCAGCCAAGGCGCTACCTATGCACAACCTAGGGCGCTACCTGGGGCTCAACCTAGTGCGACATGGTCCTCAGCCTAGGGGCTACCTGGACCTGAACCTAGTGGCTACCTGGACCTGAACCTAGTGGCTAGCTGGACCTGAACCTGGGGTCCCAGCCTAGGGGGTACCTGGGACTCAGCCTACGGCAGCTAGTTCATGAGGGTTTGTAACACACGGCCTCTTTGCCGCGTGAGGGAAATAGGAGAGCGAATGCGATAACGTTTCAAAACGTTTCTCAGAACTGTAACAACACTCAAACTCGGAGGTTTTTCCAGTCACTGGCCTCCCTGACAGTGACGTTTTTACGTCCCTCTTTTCCCGTAATGATTCGCAGGTGGTCACCAGGGTTCTCCGAAACGTGAATCATTCTTTACCAAGAACGAGACACCCTACCCTGTGCTGACGTAGGTTTTCAATGGAGGTATGTCTTCCAGCGGTGGGGCAACTGTGGGTCCCCCATATTTTCCCACAGGTAACTGCTTGACCTACCAGTCTTCTGTTCTGCTTGGTTGGAAGGTTTTCAAAGTAGTTCCTCACCTCTCGGTGGTCCTTACCAAATTCGAACAAACCATTGATTAACTATACGGCTCCGGTTGTTGCCTACCGTCCTACCAAGCTGCACATGTCACTCTTGGTGTCAGGTCCAAGCTCTCAAGGATGATATTACAGCTACCCTAGTCCTCTCCTCGGATCACCTGTTCTGTATCCCCATAACAGGGGGACATGGAGCAGCAAGATTTGTGTCTTGTACACCATACTCACTCAATGGGGGCTTCTTAACTACGTCCTTAACCTTTCGTCGCACGCATTCCACTTAGGGGATGGGGGCGAGGGGATATTGGGGCTTCAGCTTTCCCTGGTCGATGCCTTGTATTAGTGCTCAGGACGGTCCTGGCGTTACACTCTCGACACTGTCCCAGACAGCCTCGTGAGATTTAAGGTTCGCCTCATTCCCTAGTGGGGGAGCCGGCCGATTATGTGCCACCCCACAGCCCCACTATTGCAACGGTACCCGTTCCTGAACCCGCCCTTCTCACCTTCCCTGCCGCGTCGCCGGTAGGGGACTCGAGTCCACCTGGGGATTTTGGAGCCGTTCCCGTTCCCCCAATCTCTCTGGGTCTCGAGTCCCCGGGGGGCACCCTGGGGAGGAGCTGGCTGCCTCTCCTCCCCCTTTCCCGTCGCCTCATCCTGTGGACGACGGGTACCTTCCCTACTCTTGGGCCTTTCTTCCTTCGTCCTGAACTCACTCTTCAGAGGAGGTCAGACGGGTGCGTAGTCTCCCGATCCTTCTCAACCAGAGGTTTGGGTGAGGAGGCACGACGGGCTAGTGAAGCGGGAAGCGGACGAACTTTTTGGTTTGTCCGTAGGCCACGCGCCCTTCCCCACCTACCATGGTGGAGGCGGCGGGACCCGTTCCTGGACCTGCTCTATCCGAGTCCCCGCGGGGAGCGGGTACGGGATCTGGGGGGGGGGGGCGGGACATCCACCTCATCCTTCAAGACGAGGTATCTGTTCCACTCGCTCTCCCTCACCCCCTGGGTTGCAATGGGGACTCCGCCCACCTTACCACAGGGTCCCCGTGGGAGACAGAAAAGGGGGAGGGTACGCCCGAATGGAAAAGGTCGGACGACTTACCTTCTGTCACCAGACATCCCTTACGTCATCTCCATTCTGTACAGTCTCATGTTTAGAACATCTTGGGGTTTCTTTTCTCCTCTCGGGATATTTTACCCGAACCTAGGCCATAGCCTAGGTTCGGAGGACCCTAACAACAAAAATGGGGGGGGGGGGGTCCTCGACCCCCTGGCCCATCCCCTCGAGGGTGTCTTTAAAGACTTACGACTTGTAACACTTTCTGGTTTTAACCGAAAGTTGTCCGTATATAATGATAATAAATTATATGCGTAACAACCCTTCCACAGCAGCTACCACCCTAGCTTTGGGAAATCGCTTTACGATGGTCGGCCACCTCCACTGTTCGCCTCACGCACCTTGCTTCACGCCCAAGGGTTACGACCCTTTGGCGCGCGGTGTGTGCCGCCCCGGGGCTGAGCTGTGTCGGGAGACACCCGCCTCTGCCCGCACCCAAAACTCCCCCGCCCTTGCCTCCTTTCGTAACACGGGGACTAGGGCCTGGAGAATGGCGGGCCCAGACTCCCTCCTGGCCCTTCACTGCGTCCTTTTCCTACCTGACCTTCTAAGGGGTTCCTCTGGAGGGTTTGTCACCTCCTCCAGAAAGCTCTCTTCCTGCTCGCCTTAGCTACAGGGTACAGGGCCTCTCAGTTGGCAGCCCTTACCCGTCACACAGCCTTTTCATCTGTAAGCCCTAACCTTACTTCTTTAACTATCCCCCCCTCTCCCGCTTTCCTGGCTAAGAACGAGCAGGCTGACGACAGGATTGGCCCTCTCGCAGTACCCTCGTCCCTGAGGGCTGGAAGTTTCCACCCCCTCTGGCCAGTCCACGCGTTTCTACATACGTGGAGGCAACGAGAGGGGCTTCTCCGGACCACCTCTTCTACAACTCTAGGTCCGGTAACCCTCTTTTCCCTAGGTCAATCGGATGGGTGACTGGATATATATATTAAACACAGGATTACTGCATCCTTGTGTCCTCCTTCATCCTCTCGGGATCGCATGACCTGAGCCGGGTCCATAGCCCTAGCTCAGAGGACTTTAATAACAAAGGGGGGGGGGGTGGGGGGG
>JAWQEG010000175.1:102500-105000 GCA_033782935.1 Petrolisthes cinctipes
CACCCAAACCAAAGCCAAAGAAACCATACAAACACTTTGAAATCCCACGGCTATGGTATAACCTTCCATCAGTGCTTCTCTCCAATGTGACATCCTTAAACAATAAACTAGATGAAGTGACAACTACAGTGAAATCAGTGAACCCAGACATAGTGGCAATTACAGAAGCATGGCAAGTGGTCCCTGAAACATGTGTCATTGAAAATTATCAATTATTTCACCAGCTAAGGACAGGCCGTAGAGGTGGTGGTTTGGTCATGTTTACCCGTGAGAACTTGTCCCCATCCAGCCTAGGTGTGGAAATCCCCAGGGAGATAGAGGCTTTGTGGGTCAAAGTCACACCTCCATGCCATCCTCGCCATACCGCATCTGTCATTCTCTGCCTGGCCTACCATCCACCACGCTCCCCCACCGGCCCACTACTCATTGACCACATCATCACCACTGCTGACACCCTGAAAATCAGATTACCCTCCAGCAAATTGATCATTTGTGGGGATTTCAATGAACTGGATGTGGGAGATATACTCGACCATCTCAGCTTACGTCAAGTAGTGGATTTCCCCACTCACGGCCAAAACACCCTGGACTTGATATTGACTGATATGGCCGACCTGTACCTTCCACCACAGCCACTCCCTCCCATGGGACGCAGCCCTCACTCATCTGTACTGTGGTCTCCAACCCCCACCACCTCCCTACCACCTGTATGTACCATTACCACCTATAGACCACTTACTGACTCAGCATTAAGACAATTTGGTCAGTGGGTGACTACATATCCATGGAACGAGGTCACTACACCTGAAGATGTCAACACCAAGTGGGAAAATTATCACTCTTCAGTCATGGAGGCCTACCATCATTTCTTCCCTTCAAAAACATCCAAAAAACACCCCTCTGACCTTCCATGGATAACCCCAAGAATAAAACGCCTCCTAGACCTTCGTAATCAGGCGTTTTACACCAACAACCACCAGTACAAACAACTGAGGAACCAGATAATCCGAGAAATTCGTGAGGTAAAGAAGTCATATTACCCCACCAAGGTGCACCATCTCCTCCATAACAACTCCAGCCAGTGGTACACCAAGATAAAAACCCTCTGTGGCCTGGGAAAGACTTCAAAACCCCTCCATTTCCTCACTGGTGTGTCAGCCGAGGAAGCAGCAGAGCAGATTAACACCCACTTTGCCACCATTTGTCAAAGCCTTCCTCCTCTCAACCTCTCTCTCCTACCAGCTTACCTTCCCTCCTCCTCCCCTCCTCCTACTATTGAAATATTTCAAGTTGCCAAAAAATTGCTAAGTCTCAAACCAAAGAAATCCACCACTCCAATTGACTTACCCACCAAAATTTACAAAGAATTTGCCCCTGAACTTGCAGTACCCATCACTTCAATAATTAATGCCTCCCTCAGACAAGGCAAATGTCCAGCCGAGTGGAAAACCTCTTTTATAACACCCATCCCTAAGTTGCCAAACCCTCCCACACTAAATGATCTTAGGCCAATTGCTATTACTCCCGTTCCAAGTCTCATTTGTGAAGACTTTATATTCAACTGGGCATATGATACCATCAGTAACCACATTGACTTGCAACAGTTTGGCAACCTGAAATCCACCTCTACCACTCATTGCCTTGTCAGTCTGCTAGACTTCATCTATCAGAACCTAGACAAGCGCAAAACATCCCTTGCCTTAACCTTCATAGACTTTCGGAAGGCCTTTGATCTTGTGGATCACACCACAGTGATACAAAAAGGACTAAAATTAGGTCTCCCTGGCTATCTTGTGTCATGGCTGTGTGACTTTCTGTGTGAGAGACAGCAGGTCACACGGTATCAAAATCACACCTCCTCCTTTCAAAATCTGACCTGTGGTGTTCCCCAGGGTACCAAAATGGGGCCCCTTTGTTTCCTGCTGCTAATTAACGACGCCCTCACTGACACACCACACCGCTGGAAGTATGTGGATGACTCTACAGTAGGAGTCACTATCAACAATGACTCTCCTGACTACAGTCATCTACAGCATATCCTTGACCACCTGCAATCCTGGACCACAGAAAATAGCGTAACCATCAATCAAACCAAGACTGTAGTAATGCACATCAGTACATCCACCACTCCAGTACCACCACCTAATGTTACTATTGGCTCTCACTCACTACAGCTGGTTGAGTCCACTAAACTGCTGGGAGTCACCATTGACAATAAACTGGATTGGAAGCAGCACACCACCACCATCATCAAGGCAACCACCTACAGACTTTACATGCTGAAAACAATGAAGTCCTTGGGTGCCCTACACCAACAACTGAGGGACATATATACTACTTTCATCCTACCCAAGCTTACATACGCATCTCCAGCCTGGTCATCATCACTAAACATCACTCAACAACGACGGCTGGAGAGGGTACAGAAGAGAGCTTGTAAAATTATACTGGGGGTCACCTACACTACATACGACCAGGCTCTAATCTCCCTTAATCTACC
>JAWQEG010000175.1:187500-190000 GCA_033782935.1 Petrolisthes cinctipes
TACATATATGCATTCATACATACATACATACATACATACATACATACATATATACAAACAGACACACACACACACATACATACATACATACATACATACATACATACATACACACACACATACATACATACATACGTACATACATATATACACACACACACATGCATGCATACATATATACATACATACATACATACACACACACACTCACACACACACACACTTACATACATACATACATACAAACATACATACATACACTCACACACACACACATACATACATGCATACATACGCACACACACACACACACATGCATGCATTTATACACACACACACACACACATACACATTTGACACCGTGAGGGTCAGACGTGTGTTTAGGCGCTCCCTGGGGCAGCCAAGGTCAGCCTGTTGACCTCTCATCACCTCTCATCCCCTTACCCTTCACTACAATCATCACTCAAGAACTTCACAACTTTAAACTCCTACAGTGCACAGTGAATGGAAGTACATTTGAGGGCTACAAGACTCGGTCAGTAAATCAACAACAACAGTTATGAACGACACGATCCACGTTGCTGACCATAGTGAAAGTGTTATACATCGCTATTCCCGTGGGGCTCTTTACCAACTCAAACCCCGAGCTGCCTACCCACCTGGTGAGGTTATTACACGCCTAAAAACCCTTGGCCTCTTTCACAGCAGGGGTTGTAAAGCAGGCAGAAACAAACAAAGACCCATACGAGTTATACAAGTCATTACATCTAACAGAAAACAGAAACAGACTGTCACTGAAAAGACAAAGAACAATATTGACGTGCCTGTCCTGTGGTATGACTTACCTAGATTATTCTTATCAAATGTGACCTCATTATCGAATAAGGTGGACGAACTTGTGTTGGCTGTGAATACCAATGGTGCTGATGTTGTTTGCATTACAGAAGCATGGCAAATCGTACCCGAACTGTGCAACATAGAAAACTTTATTCTCTTCCACCAACTTAGAGAAAATAAACGTGGTGGTGGGTTAGCCTTATTTGCTCGGGACAAATACCACCCCCAACACCTGATTGTGGATATCCCAGAAGGAATTGAGGTCCTTTGGGTCAAGTTAACACCTCCCTGTCACCCGAGACTCACTGCCTCCATTATCTACTGCCTAATTTACCATCCACCACGTGCACCATCTCAGGCAGTGCTGATGGAACATATTATTAATACATGTGACATCCTCAAAATTAGGTATCCATCAGCAAAATTCGTTATATGTGGCGACTTCAATGAAATTGACACTGGAGATCTTGAAAATGCATTATCCCTCACCCAAGTTGTTGATTTCCCAACCCACAACCAGAGTGTCCTAGATAAGATTGTCACCGACCTGTCAAATCAGTACCTCCCACCACAACCTTTGCCACCAGTGGGGAAGAGTACCCACCTCTCCATCCTGTGGACTCCCATCCCCACCACCACCCATCACCAGCCTCCCATCATCAGGAAGTACAGACCTACACCTGACTCATCGATAAGGGGATTTGGACAGTGGCTGGTACATTACCCGTGGGTTGAGGTATTGACTGTCAGTGAAGTTGACATCAAATGGGGGAACTATTCTACCACCATCACTCAAGCATACCATCACTTCTTCCCAGAAAAGTCGACGACAGTTCACCCATCGGATATGCCATGGATTACCACCAGAATAAAAAGACTCATTAAACAACGCAACAAAGCCTTCTACACCGACAAGGCAAGATATAACAGCCTTCGCAACAAAGTCATTAGGGAAATCAGGACAGCCAAACTGAGACACTACCCCACAAAAATACAACATCTCAAGGAATCCAACATCAGCCAGTGGTACAGCAAAATTAAGGATGTGTGTGGGATGCGTAAACACTCACCCTCCCTCCCTTGTACTAACGGACATACCAGTGAGGATACAGCAGGCCGCCTCAATGACCACTTCGCGGCCATATGTCAAAGCTTACCCGAGTTTGACCCATCCCAACTACCTGCCTACCTCCCCTCCCCTCAGCCACCCAGAGTCCAAGAGTATCAGGTCGCCAAGAAACTTTCAGAATTTAAACTTAAACGCTCCACCACTCCCATTGACCTTCCTATTAAATTGTATAAAGAGTTTGCTGTTGAGCTTGCCATCCCCCTTTGCTCTATTATCAATGCATCCATAAGTCAGTTTAAAGTACCCACAGATTGGAAGACAGCTTATGTCACACCAATCCCTAAAGTCAATAATCCCCAATCTTTTGACCAGTTGAGACCCATTGCTATCACTCCCCTCCCCAGCCTTTTGTGTGAAAGTTTTGTTTTTGATTGGGCCTCAACTAGTATTAAAAAAGTCATTGATAACCAACAGTTTGGCAATATAAAGTCATCCTCCACCACACATTGCCTTATTAGCCTACTTGACTTTGTATATAAGAACTTAGAGCAAAGGAAGACCTCAGTAATACTAACTTTCATTGACTTCAAAAAG